>PVJO010003727.1:0-118967 GCA_004026905.1 Hystrix cristata | reverse complement strand
GAAATCTTTTTTTATACCAGGTGATGGAGCTATATCTTCACTGTTCCCAGAACTCTGGAGCTAGTTTTGAGTCTTATTCTTTGAAATACTAATTCTGAAGTATCTGTTCGGTGTCACTGGATGGTCTTGCCTGGAGGTCTGTTTAGGTGCCCATTCTCTACCTATTCATTCATGTTCCTGCTGGGCATTTCTGGCCCTCTTCATGCTTCAGTGCCATTGTGGATTGCAAAACAAAAGAAAACAAAACATTTCCAAAATCATGCTTTTTTCTTCCCTAATCTGTTAAAGACTATGGGGTTTTAATTTTAGGGTTTGCTTGTTTTTTTTTCTTTAGGCACCTGGAAAGCTTGAGCAAAGCAAAGGCTTTCTTTTTCTGTGCAGAGTACTTTGCGTTTATTATAAACCTAACAAGAAAGGGGCATTGTGATACAGATTGGGCCTGATATTTTTTTTTAAGAAATAGAATATTCTTTGGAAGACCTTAGAAGTACTTTCTAGTTCAACTCCATAGTTCAGTTACTTTCAAATTTGTGTGATCCTACTTATACCACTAATATGAAGATATGGTGAACCGAAGTTAAGGTTTCATGAACAGTGTATGGTTACTATATACTGTGCATAGTTACTCCAAAATATAGTAGTATACCTCTTTTTCTGCAAGGTCTGCGTTCCGTGGCCCCCGGTAGATGCCTAAAGTTGTGGATATTACCAAGCCCTGTGTATACTAGATTTTTTTCATGTACATAAATACCTATGATAATAGGCTGATCTTTGGCATATCTAAACTGCCAGTATCACTACTCTTGTGCTTTGGGGCCATTATTAAGTAAAATAAGGGTTACTCAGACATAAGTACTGTGGTGTCTTGACAGTGGATCTGATAACTGAGATGGCAACTAAGTGACTAATGGGGTGGATAGAGTATATGGCTCCCCTAGCAGAAGGAAAGGGAATGATGTGGGATTTCATCAGGCAGTTTGAAAATCTTAAAACTAATTAATTGTTTATTTCTGGAATTTTCCATTTAATATTTTCAGACAGTGGTTGACTGTGGGTAACTGAAACTGTGAAAAGTGAAACTGCAGACAAAGGGAACTACTGCAGTCCATTCTATTTTAATTTTATTAAAAAGAAATTGATTTGGGACCTGTTAAAATGCAGTTGAAAAGTTAACATAGTTTTCTAGGGTAAGAGCTTTGCTGCGAGTGATTAAATGGAGTAGAGACAAACTATGTTGTGGTGTTGTTAAGAGTGAGGACTTGGAGAAGGACAAGCTTCGGCTCAGATCCTAGCTCTGTCACTTGCTGGTCATTTGACTAAGTTTAGACTAGTTGGCAATCTTAAGTCTCAGCCTTCTGTAAAATGGGGGTGACCCTCATTACCTCAAGGTTATGAGGTTTATATGACAGAATATATGGTGTAAAGTAAGTGTTCAATGTGCTGCAGCCTTTATTTTTACTTATTTCAGGATTTAGTAGAGTTTCTCTGAATTCTAGCTGGGTGCTCTTTGTTCAGATTGCAGAATCTCTTATGACAGGAGTTGTGAGGTAGTGTTAAGTAACAGACCAGGTAGATGAGAATTGCTTAGTTGACTGGCTTACCCTTTGGGGTCAGTTTAGGTGAAAGCTAGGATCTGTGCCCACAAACTGCTGGTTTATGACAGAAGTACCTGGCAGTTACAGAGCCTTCAGTGGCAGGAGGGTTGGTCTTCCTTTCTCTGCCCGTAGGCTGGAGGCTAAAGCTAGTGTGTGTGTGTGTGTGTGTGTGTGTGTGTGTGTGTGTGTGTGTGAGAGAGAGAGAGCTCAGGGGAAGGCCAGAGGACATAGGTAATTCTGCCACCTGAGTCATCTCTCCAATGCCTCCCATATTTTCACATTTAAAATCTGTTTTGTTTTCTTTTAAAGTACTTTTCTTCCCTCTTTCTCTCCCTCTTTCCCTTTTAAAGAATGGCCAGCTTTTATATTTTAGATAACAATTTGTTCATAAAGGGAATCGAAACAAATCTGAGCATTAAAATATAAATACTTAATATTAAGTTAATATGTAATCCTATCATCAAGAGAATTTCATTTATTAACATCTGGTCTTTTTCTTCTAGTCTTTTTTCATGCATTTAAAAATAGGTAACAGTAATACTGTACTATATTCAAGCACTTTTAAAATAAAAATCCCCTGAACTAGTTAGTTGCAAATCCTGAAGAGAGAAGGAGGAGGAAAGGGAGAGGTGCTGATCTCTTCCTGTCTGTGTAACTGAAGGCTGGTGTTCTGTTTAATCTCTCCTCTCGGGCATTGTAGAGCAAAGAGGACTTTTATTTTAATACCTGTCCCTACTTTCTACTATTTTTACTTTATTTGGCCTGCCTTCCTGGGGTCAAAGGACAGGCTGTTAATGGATTTTCTGCAGCTCAAATTAATGTCTCATTAGATTGCTCCAAGATGCTATTTTTTATGGACCAGGAAAGCTGAGTTGTTTGTCACAGTTCCAACCATATATACTAGTCAGTGCTTTCTCACTGCTTTGGGTTCCTCAGCCCATGATCTCACCCAGTTCCAGAGGAGAACCCAGGAGGAGTGAACCCAGGAGTGATGCCAGAAGTAACCCACCCTCTACAGTAGTATCTGGATCAGACATGTCCTACCACAGGCCAATCTGTTTTCTCTTTTCTCCACAGATTTTGAAGCCAGCTTCATAAGGCTGTTGGACAAAATAACTAATGGTTCTCGGATTGAAATAAACCAAACAGGTAAGCTCCTTTTCTGCCCAGTTTGAAACACCTACATGTACTACTTAACTTTTCCTTTGTTTCTCCCTCTTTTAAATGATCTAAATATTATATTGTACTCAGAACTTTACAAATGACTTTGTGTTATAAAAGCCATCATTCAACTGGAATGTTTGAGGGCGTACCCTTTAGGATTACACAGAGGAGCTACGACGCGTGGAGATTATAATAAAAGCTTATCATTCTAAGTCATCTAAATACTGTATTTAGCTGGAAAAACTCAGTTTCCTATCTGTGATATGATTATCCAGCGATATCCATGAAATCTCTCAGTTTAAGGAGCATGCATTTGACTTAAGAAAGGTAAAAAACCAAAAACTTTATATCAACAGGCAAGCATCTCTGCTTTTTTAATAATAAAAATATTTTATGCTTAACATTTACATAAAACTTTTATATTATCACATTAGATTTCTTACAACACACTCTGAGCTAGTTTGTGTGTGCTGAAATTTTAGTTTTGTCTCTTGAAATAAGTTTACACAATTATATGCAAAAAATGTAAAAATCCCTTTACTTCTTTCTTCTTCTAGTCCCTTCTCCAGAGATTGTCACTGTCACAGTATTAGATTACATGGGCACATATGTGGGTTCTAAAAAAGAAGGCAAACTTGGATTCATATGTGGCTCTTGGCTACGTGAGACATGCTGATTTGTAGCTGCATTTAGCCATAAATGCTGGAGAACAGGTTTCAGGCATGAGATATTCAGATGCCCTTTGCCAGCTACAATTCTCTAAGTGTTCCTTGATCTGTTTACTTTGAAATTCCTCGAGATTTTTTTAGCAGATTTATTAGTGATTCAGTATGCAGATAATTTTATCCTATAGTTGTATTTGCAGTGTTAGGTTAAAGAGTAAAACATCTATGTGATCCTGCTCACTTCCCATACTTCCCAAGCCCCCCACCTTTTTCTTCTCACAGTAGATGCCATCATTCTGATGATCTGGTCAATTTCTCATGAACAGATAGAATTGAAGGATTGTGTGGTTACATAGCTCTGGTTGGCTTCTTGATCTTAAAGATGGCATTGTGACTCTTAATACTATTTAAGATAAATAATCCAGAATCCTTCCCTTTGAGGTGTAGTCACTTTGATCAGAATATGATCCTGATTGTGATTTATTGGATTTTGCTGTTTAGTGCAGTAAAATTTAAATGTGTTTTATGAAATTCCTAAGAACTGTTTCCCATCTGAGTGACTAAACGCGTCTCTTTTAATGTTAAATTTCTTTTGGTGCATTGTGCCAGAAGACATTGCTAAAGCTTTTGAGCATCAGAAATACCTTGCTTTCCCATTTACCACCCTGCCACCACAATCTATAGTCCTTTTCTTTGTTTTTCCTATGTTATAGAACTCCAGTAAGAAACTTTTAGGCGATATGAATAAGTGAAAAAGTGATAATGAATAATGTCCACTAAAGACATAATTTTAATTATTTCCATTAACATTTTTAATATTAATAATATTTAGTTTAATATTAAAATAGCCACCCTAATAGCATCAGATGCCACAAAGTACTTGCCTTTTCCAAGCATCTTGTTTGGTAAGTAAAATGTCTGAGAAGTCTCTTGTCTATGGGATGTTGACTGCAGCTGTGATAATATAAGACCATTGTGAGCCTACAGTTAGCTCAGTCCCCAAAAGTGCTGCTGAGAGGCCCGGTGCCTATTAGGAGTCCTCCCCTCTGCTCTGCCATGAGTTTGGCAGCTGAGATGGTTTAGGGAGGGGCTAAATTTTATTAAATTACATTCACAGTTTATTATTGTTACAGAGGCTTGACAGTAGTGAGTCAGCTTTTGGAGTGAAGCGTGGGCTGTCAGGAATGGCATTTTGAACTCTCTTGGATACCCTTGTCAGATTTTCCCCTTGGTACTCACTGCCTTCGTTGCCTTGTAACACTTGTTTTTGTTCCTGTTGCATCTGGCTGTTTTTTCTCTGGTTTAAGGAACAACATTATATTATCAGCCTGGCCTCCTGTATGGTGGAGCAGTGGAACATGACTGTAGTGTCCTTCGTGGCATTGGTTATTACCTGGAGGGTCTCCTTTGCCTGGCTCCATTTATGAAGCACCCGTTAAAAATAGTTCTTCGAGGAGTGACCAATGACCAAGTTGACCCTTCGGTGAGTACTGAGGTCAAACTGTGGCCTTTTATGTCTTGTAACAACTCAACTTCTGAGAAAAAAGAGTTTGTTCTAGGCCCAGCTTTATTTTTGAGTGTTTCTTCAGTCACTCACTTTAAGATTTAGAAGTTAAATCACTCCAGAAGGCAGATAAACCAAATTCAGAATGATTGCTGCCATCCAGCAAGGTGCCTATCGTTGGTATGTGCAGGAACCTTCAGAGCAGATGCTTGGTGTCCATTGTGTTTGGCATGAACTAGGTACGACTCCTGGCCGAAGCGAGAGCTGAGGCTGGAGGGCAGCAGATCCAAGTTTTAGGCAGGAAATAGTATCTCTTGGCATTACCTGCATAATCTTGATTTATCTAATCTTCAGCTGTAAACCTAAGGACGTTTCATCTGAGAAGAGTTCACAGATTTAAAAGAAAGGCATACGTAAGCAGAGGTGGAATGTGTAAGGTTTGAGAGTTTGTGAGAGCCAGCAAGCTTGTTAAACTTACTGATTTTCCTGCATATATGGGAGAATGGTTTACTACCTAACTGAAAGTTTCATTTTGATCACCCTGGCTGTCTTAGTGCCAGTCTTAAACATCTCATAGGAGGGGAGTGAGCCCTCAGTTTTAAATGATTTCCTGTCCAGAGAAGTTATCTTGAAGCTGAGGGCTGCAAAATGCTGACTGAGGAGCCGTGCTTGTCCTGCTACCACAGACCACGGCCACAGCCACATGGGCAGCTTCTGAGACTGCTGTGAAGCGTGTAGCTTCCCTAACCAGGAAGGACAAGTTAGTGGTGTGGGGGCTGCTAGTATTCTCTTATGATACTGTACCTACGAAGGTACAGGCATAGTCAGTGTGTTCTTAGGTAGAAGACTTGTTCTTCAATTCTTTTTTTTTTTTTTTTTTGAGACAAGGTCTCACTATGCAGTTCAGGCTGGCCTTGAACTCCTGACGATACTCCTGCCTCAGCCTCCTGAGTGCTGGGATTACAGGTGTGCACCACCATATTCAGTTTGTTCTTCAATTCTTAGAATTTCAGCTGAATAAACTTTCCCTAGGGTGCTAAGTATAGATCTGATTGCTTTTTCACTTGCATTTTCTAGAAGATTCTAGGAAATGGGTCTTTCAGTTACAAGTGTGAGAGGAGGCTCATACACTTTTTGTTTTTAATTAGTGCATGTTTGTAGTACATAGTGATTATATTCATTGTAAGGAGTTGGTATATGTATATAACACCTCTTAATTCTTTTTATGCCCCCTTCCCTCCTGGCTGACTTTTTTTCTCTACCCTTCCAACCACCCCTTTCATCCCCTCCATTAGCTATGTTTTATTTTGCTTTTTATTTATATTTTAGGTTTCTCATATAAGAGAAATCGTGCAATATTTAGGTTTGTGTGTCTGATTTGTTTCATTTAACATTATAGTCTCAAGGTATATCTCTTTTTCTACTAATGACTCATTTATTCTTCTTTATGACAGAGTAGTACTCCGTTGTGTCTAAATACCACATTTTTCTCTATACATTCAACTGTTGATGAACATATAGGCTTCTTCCAAGATTTAGCTATCGTGAATTGTGCATGAACATGGGTATGCATGTACCACTGTAATATGATGACTTCAGTCCTTTGGGGAAGATACCTAGGAGGGGAGTAGCTGAGTCAAATGGAATTTCTTTTTTTTTTTTTTTTGTGACACAGGGTATTGCCCTATAGTTCAGGCTGGCCCTGAACTCTCTAACGCAGGCTGGCCTTCAACTCTCAGGATCCTCTAGCCTCAGGCTCCCAAGTGCTGGGATCACAGGTGTGCACCACCACTGGAATTTCTATTTTTAGTTTTTTGAGGAAACTCCACACTGATTTCTATAGTGGTTTTACTAGTTTACATTCCTACCAACAATGTACATGGGTCCCCCTACCCTTAGCCTCACCAGCATTTGTTGTTACCTGATTTCTTGATGATAGCCATTCTTTCTGGAGTAAGATGGTTTTATGGCTTATGTCTAGATGTCCCCCCAAAGCCTCATGCAGTCACAGGTGAGGATTTTCAGAAGTTGCTGGCTCTAGAGAGTGTGATGCTGGGATTAAAGATGTGATGCCAGGATTAAAGGTGCCCCACCCTGAGTGTGAGTGCTACCTACCTTAAGGGGGGGTAGCCTGGAGAGAATATAAGGGACATAAATAGGGCTACCCTTGTCACTGCTTGTCACTTGCTGCTTCACTGCTTGCTGACTTCTTCTTTGCTACCCTCTGCCCATCATGATGTTTCTCCCCTGTGATGCCCCTCTGCCAGGCCACCCTGCCTTGGAATCAGCTGACTATGAACTGAAACCTTTACAAACTGTGAGCTATGATAAACCTTTCCTCCTTTAACTTTAGATCTCAGCAACGAAAAAAGTAACGAAGACAGATGGACTCTAAAATGTTGTTTTAATGTACCTTTCTCTAATGGTTAGAGAAATATATTTATTGGGCATTTGTATTTTTTTCCTGAGCGGCATCTGTTCATTTCAGTTGCCCATGTTTTGATAGGGTCTTTTATTTTGGGAGTTCCAATTTTTTTTTTTTTTTAGTTCTTTAAATATTCTAGACATTAGTCCTCTGTCTGAAGAATAGCTGGCAAAATATTTTCCCATTTTGAACGTTGTCCCTTCACTATTGATTGCTTCCTTTGCTGTACAGGGCTTTTTAATTTTATGCGATCTCGTTTGTTAATTCTTGACAATATTTCTTATGCACTAGGGTTCTGTTCAGATCTTGCCACGGCCTATGTCTTCAAGAGTTTTACCAATTTTATCTTTTACAGGCGTCTACATTTTTAGATGCAAATAATGGGAAAAGGTCCTGAAGTATACTTGGGACTGTTGCTGTGTTGTGTATCTCTGTTTTGTACTTTTTCTATAATCGCTAATAATTTTAGGAGCTCAATGGCAATATTCAGCAATTTTAAAAAAAAGTTTGTATATTAATAGTGACAAAAGATCAGTTGATAAATTCTCCAGAAATAGTACCTTTTTAATGCAGAGTTTTAAAAACAAATCTGTTTTAATATGCTGTAGGACTGTCTACTTTGGTCAGCTGCATGCAGAAAATGGTGGTGGTTGGCATGTTTCTCTAGCCCAGGTTAAAATCAATAGACCTAATCCAGGATAAGCAGTGACTTTTGCTTCTGGTGTCTTCATTTCAAACCTCCTCTTGTATGTGGTTTACATGCCAGTTCATGTCCCCATTTACACACTGCATGTAAGAATGAATGCCTTGAGTGATTCTGCCCTCAGGGAGCTTTCATTCTCTTGGGGTGAATAACTGTAAACACAGCTAGGAAGATCATGCTGACTATCTCTGGGCCCTGATAGAGATACAAGGAAAGTGCTGAGCATTGGTGTCTGCTGTTGTTTTGTATCACTATAATAGAATACCTGACACTGGGTAATTTATAAAGAACAGATTTATTCCGTACAGTTCTAGAGGCTGGCAAGTCCAAGAGCATAGTGCCAACATCTCATGAGGGCCTTTGTGCCACATTTGTAGGGCATCACATAGCAAGACAGAGAGAAATTTGGTGGAGCCCATCCTTTTACCTGGAAGCTCAATCCCAAAATAACTAACCCACTTCCATGATAATGCCTTTAATCTATTCATGAGGGTGATGATTTAATCACCTCTTAAAGGTTTCACTGAAAACTGTTACAATGACAGTTACATTTAAACATGAGTTTCGGAGTAGTGTTTCTACAGGAAGGAAAACCACAGAGTCAGTGTGGGCTTTAGGATAATCCTAGAGGTCAAGTGACCAGTGAATTGGAGAGATGATAGACTAGTTTAGATAGTCCAGAAATGGAAGTGGAGATGAAGAGGCAAATATGGAGGACTGTGTGGCAAGAAAGGCTTCATAATTTGACACCTACTTGAAGATGGACTGTGGTGAATGGGGCATAAATGACATCTTGTTTTTTGTCCTGGTCAACTGTGAGGATAATAATGCAGCTGGATGTGGTGGTGCATGCCTGTAATCCCAGCAATAGGGAGGCCAAGGCAGGAGGATCGTTGTGAGTTCAAGGCCAGCATGGGATACATAGTGAGTTTGAGGCCAGCCTCAACTACATAGACAGGCCCTGTCCCAAAAAGTAAAAAAACAAACAAACAAACAAAAAACCAAACGATAATATACAAAAAGAGTTTGACACAAGGGTTTGACACAAGGAAGGAGAAAATTGTGGTGGGAGAATGATTTGATTTTGGTCCTATCTCCTGGGCTATTGGCAGCATAACCACATGGGGATGTCCTTTTGGAGATTAGAATGTACTGTCTGGAGCCTCAGAGACAGGCCATCAAGCTCTGTTTAAAGCCTTACAGGGGAGATTGACCAGTGCTGAAATTGAACACTGGCAGCAGTTGGTCTTTTCTTTGACCTGTATAATGTGTGGTGGTGGTGGTGTTTGTGAGTCTGAATCAGTTGTTCATATTTAAAGCCCTAGATTTTGCATTGTAGTACTGCCCTGTGGTAGCAGTTCTCCGTGACTACCATAATTGGAGCTGTGCAGCAGCCGCCCCATTTAAGACATGAGCTCTCCAGCTGCACACAGGTTTCACCTGACTTCCTCATTCTTTTAAATTTCTTTTGTGGCTTCTACGAGCAGTTTTTGCCTCATGGACCAGTGGACTGAGAATAGAAGGGGAAATTGAGTGTGTAAGGTATAAGAGGGGGAAGAGAAGGAGGAGACAGAATTATTTGGAGAAACCCAACAGCAGTCGAGTTCTAAGGCAGTGATTCCAAGAGTCTTTCTTTGCAGAAGTCAAGTTAGTTTGGGTGGTGAGATTTGGCATGAGTTTTGTTGAGGTCTAAGGCAGCAGTCTCATTGGAGTATAATGACAAGTGCAGAGTTAGAGCCATGGAAAGGCAGGAGATTCTTCCAGAAGGTTAGGTAGAATGGTTTATTTTATTTTAGACAGGCTCTTGCTGTGTAGTTCAGGTTGGCCTTGATCACACTATGTAGCCCAGGCAGGATTTGAACTCACGGCTGTTTTCCTACCTCAGCCTCCTGAGTTCTGGGATTATAGGTGTGTGTCACCATGCCTGGTGGTTGAATGGTTTCTTAAGGACCAAGTTTGGGAATGTTTTTTAGACTAGGGAAAACTTCCATCTGCCTGTAACCTGAGAAGCTGTAATGGAGAAGGAAAAGGATAGAGTATTTAGTAAGCCTAACTCCCCTAGAAGTACAAAGGGGATAGGGTAGCAGAAGTGATGGGATGGGCCTTATGAAGGGTTAAGGACATTTTTTTGCTTAGAGGCAAGAGGACAAGGAGGCTTGTGAATCTCAATTGTGTGGCACTAGAGTCTCCAGTAAATATTGAGTTGTGCCAAAAGTCTGGTCAGGTGCTGTGTGAAAGGCGAATATTCTGTTCTTCCATTTCCATCCTGGAAAGGGAAAAGAAATGCAGCATGTGTGCTGAGCACAGTGTGTAGGTATGTGTGATCCACGTTTATCTTCTCTTAGCCCGTGTTCTTGTTGCTGCTCAGACTGTAATTTGAGAGTGGGTTTCTTCCCTTTTTCGTTTGGCACAGATCTGTTCACATTTCCACCTGTTCACTGACTGCACAGTAAGGGTATTTGCTTTTGCCCTGAGCTGGCACTTGGGTGGTATCTTTGCCTTTGCTCAATTGAGTGACAGCTCAATTTCTCTAAAGCAGAACTTGCAGATCACCCTTACTCTGCTAAAACTAAAGTGTGCAGAGATGCAGAAGGCAGTAGAGTGTTCAGCCCAGCCTCTCATTTTATACAGGAGGAAACTGAGAAACGGGGAGATAAAGGGATTAGGGTCTTCCAGTTGGTTAAGAGGCAGAATGATGCTCAAATCCACATCTACTCCTACAGCGTTTATTTCACTACACTGAGTCTGTCAGATGGAGAGTGATTGGGAGATGGGACGACACTTGGACTTTTGGCTGATTCAAAATAAATTTGACTGTCTTTTATGACTCAGGGTATGGGTAGGACGTGCCAAAAGAGATACTCTATCTTCTCAACTTTCTCTTTCCCAGGAGAACTAGGGTACCCTACATCCTTGGATTTCCAGATTTTTTAGGATCTGGCTTAGCCTCCTCCCTTCAGCTGCCCTTAATTCTAGCTTGGACTGAATTCTTTTTGGTTCTAGCAATCTCAAATTCATTTACAGTCTCGTGCTACATAACACTTACTCCAGATATCCGTAAGATCCACCTTCCAGTGGGACAGAATGCGGAAGCCAATAAAACTGATGATTCTGTCTCTATGAAGTCCTAGGCTAATGTGTGTTTGTGTCTTCATTTTTAATAAGACAGTTTAAAAGTAAAAAATAAAAATAAATTAAAAAATAGACTAAATAGCCTAGATGTGTAATAGGCTGTGTCATCTAGGTTTACAGAAGGACATTTAGCTGAGTATGGTAGTGCACACCTGTAATCCCAGCTACTTAGGAGGGTGAGGCAGGAGGATTGTGAATTCCGTAGTGAAACCCTGTCTCAAAAAAAAAAAAAAAAGTGTATGAGGGTACTGTGATATTCTCGCAAGGATGAAATCATGTAATGATGGATTTCTCAGAATGCATCCCCACTGTTTAGTGATGCACGACTATATTAAGTTTTGGGGTGTGTTTAGCTTTAATATTTAATTGAAGTTAGCTAATCTCTAGTAGGTTTTCCTTATCGCTGCCCCAGCTGCACCTGATCTATTATGAACATGTTCCAGGCTTTATAGGTCATTTTTGCTTCTTGTTAATTTTTTGATATTAGAATATTTAGTTGGGGCCTGTCTTCTCCTATGACACTGTGTTGGAGTATTGTTCTTTTGAGCCAGCTTGTTAGAGGCCCTTATGTTAAAGTCAAGGAAATTCAGATAATTGTTACTTTCTTGTCTCAGGTCATACAGATAATTAGAAGTGTAGCCTGGACCAGGGTTTTTCCCTGTACTCTCTGGTTAGTCCATGGAGTTGTGCCTCACCAGGGCCAAGATGGGAATGTCTTGTTCCATGGGAAACAAGCAAAAGAGTAGTTCTCTTTGCCGTGTTGCAGTTGAGCAGTGTTCACTGACTTGTTACATATCCATGATTTGAATGTCATCCTTATACTCTACAAGAAATCCTTAAATGACTATGAAAGACCTTCTAGGAGCTCTGAATAGGGAAGAGATAATTGCAGCCCTTGGCAGAATCTTGCTGTTAACTGTGAATGCTGTTGTAATTTCAGTTTGGGGCTTGTGCTGCTTCCTGTAGTTTGAGGTCATTCCTTTTCTGTACCATACTTTGATGTGGAGTCACCATCTGTGTCCAGATAGTTAGGTTAGCATTGAATAATTTGGTTTGCTTTGACTCAGAGTGCCACTAGCTCAAACATTAAAAAAAAATAAGTAAAACAGGCTGATATTGCCTTCCATAATGTGCGTGTACCTGTAAAAATGAGCAGAGGTCTCGGACTGTTTTTCTTTGAGCTCAGCATTTTCTCCATCCTTTCTGCATGATGCTCGTGATAACTTCAAGGTAAGTGTAAATCTCCATGTCATCAAGTGAGGAAGGAGAGAGTCAGAGAAGCCTTGTGGCTTGTAAACTCTCAGACTTCCTCAGGAGCAGAGTAGTCGAAAGCTACCATTCTTTTCTTTATCAAGCTGTATCATCTATCTTGCCTACTTGCCTTGCCTGCTTCTTGGACTGTTTCTTTCTATCTGCCTGAGACTTAATTATACTTTTTTTCCCTGAAATAATTTATAGGTTGATGTTCTTAAGGCAACAGCACTCCCTCTATTGAAACAGTTTGGGATTGATGGTGAATCCTTTGAGCTAAAGGTAAGAATATATGAACTGCTGGCTGTATGTCTGTGTAAAACATTTTCTTACCAACTCATTAGAAGAGCTCTGTGGCTCAGTGTTTGTGTGTCACATTTGAAGTCACCATTTATCAGAAGATTTGCTAGGCTCTTGAAACAAACACTATGGACTTTGTTTTGTGGGGTTTTTTTTATTTTGTTTTGTTTTTGTTTCTTTTTTTTTTTGAGACAGGATTTCATTATGTAGTCCAGCCTGGCCTTGAACCCTCGGCAGTCCTCCTGCCTCAGTATCCAAAGTGCTGCGATTATAGGCATGTACCACCACACCCAGCTGAACATTATGGATTTTGAATTTAAAGGGATCCTTTAGTGATGACAATAATAGTCAGCAGTTATGTTTCCCTTATTTTGTGGTAGGTACCTTGTGATAGGTGCTATTGTAAACATTTTATACATATTGAGTCTTTCGTTTCTCCCAGTGCTTCTGTCCAGTGTTGGTTAGCTAAGAGGTAGAGCAGCAAAGATTCTGGCCCTACTACCTCTCTGATCTAAATTATCTATGTAGATATAATTTGTATCCAAGGGTTCCCAACCTAAGCATGTTTGCTATTGAAAAGAATTATATCAATCCAGTATGGTGACATTAAGTAGCTTTAGCATTTCCATTTTTAAGTTGATGTTTTTAAACAGGGGAAATAACTTTTTTTTGATAGCATAGAATTTTGATACATTAGTTATTTGCGTGGGAGGAGAAAAAGGTATTCCTGATGGTTAAGAAATGGGATCTACTGTTGAAATAGGATCTGCTGATGAACTAGGATGAAAAAATAGATCCTGGTGGTGACGTGAGCTGCTCAGGGTTATGTAGATGAGAAGCAAAGCCACTTTGATTGAGACACGCTGCTGAGCATGTGTCCTCTTGCAGCTGACATGACACGTTGAATATGGGAGAGTGCAAGCCTTCCTGGGGTGAGTGCCAGGGGAATCTTGCTTTGTTGCCTCTTGTTTTACCCCCTACTCCCCAAATTGTTTTGTGCAGATTGTGCGACGAGGAATGCCCCCTGGGGGAGGAGGTGAAGTGTTTTTCTCATGTCCTGTCAAGAAGGTCCTGAAGCCTATTCAGCTCACAGATCCAGGAAAAATCAAACGGATCAGAGGGATGGCGTATCCTTTGCGTTGGGTTTAGATTTATTATTTATTTTCTTGCCTCTATAAGAATGACTGACAGCTTTATTTCTTCCTGGGGTTATTTACATTTTCAAAGACTATCTTCAGAAAATTTTAACAGTGAAGCTGTATTGTTAATTGAGATATGTTTTATCTGCCTCACCGTGATTAGATTGATTTGTTCAGTTTTTTCCTCAGGTAATACTTAAGCAAATGGTTCCTGAGTATGAAATATTCTCCCTAGTGCTTTGGTTTGGAGGCCATGAATATACTGCAGTCCCTCCCTCCTTCTCTTAGAAGAGCCCATTATCTGATGAAGGAAACAAACTATGCAAACACATAGTTCTGATATAAAGTGTAAAATAGTACAGGAGTATGTGCAGAGGGGTGGGAGAGCTGAGAGTAGTGGGTGGCCAATTTTATCTGGAGGATTTAGAAGGGCTGAGACAGTATCTACTATTTAATTTTTACCCCGTGTACTTTATAATCACTTATAAATTTACTTCTACATCCTCTTTTGTAGATAGGAAACGGTGGCTTGAGAAGCTTAAGGAATTCGTTAATGTCATCTGGCAATAATGGCAGAGTTAGGTTTTAAACC
Source organism: Hystrix cristata (assembly GCA_004026905.1). Lineage (NCBI taxonomy): Eukaryota > Metazoa > Chordata > Mammalia > Rodentia > Hystricidae > Hystrix > Hystrix cristata. The sequence continues at coordinate 104,497 of PVJO010003727.1, read as the reverse complement.
CTGTCAGCCTAGGCTTTTAAACTCTGCTTTTTCCTATAAAGAGGACATTTGAGTGGAGCTTGTGAAGTGGAGCAGGAAAAGAAGACAGCTTCAGGCAGAGAAGTGGATCTGTGGAGATGTAATGTACTGTGGTCCTGTGGAATGGCAAGCAGTGCAGTATGGCTGGGCTTCAGGTGGGTCAATGGCATTTGATCGAGAAGATGAGGCACGAAGATAGGCAAGAGCCAGTGAAGAGCTGAAGGTCATGCTGAGGAGTTGGCCTTTATTCCAGAGTCAGTAATTTTCATCTGGAGAGTGAATTTGTGTATTATAAGGAGGTAGTGTAGGAACTTTTGGCTCATGTACAAACTTGGAAACTAGGAGTTTAAAATCACCTAATGGTAACCACGTAGAGGAAAAGGTAACAGAATTATTGTTCCCTAAAGAGAGATAGTGGCCTGAGGACAGGTGAGAACTACTAGTGTGACAGGTTCTAGAGACAGAATGGATGGAACAGGGTTCACCTGGTCTGTGAAAGGAATGGGGAGTCATTGAGAATGATTTTGATGTTTCTTGCTAAGGACCTGGGTAGAGATGTTTGCTGTGACAGTAGCTGTAAAAGTTTGGGTAGGGTAGGATAGAAGTGAAGATAGGTTCAGTTTTATACATGTTGAGTTTGAGGGTCCTTTAATATGGCTACCTGGGGATAAGTCTAGAAAGGGCCTTAGAAATATAGACCTATAACTCAGGATCAAGGTGAGGGCTAGAAATGAATGATTTATAGTCAGCTACCATATAGAATTCAAAGAGAGGAGTGTGGAACTCCAAGAGACCACCAAAACTTTGAAAGCAAAAGCAGAATAAGGAGAAGAATGAAGAAAACACAGCCCCTTGAGAACCTAGATCACCATCTTCCAGGGCCCTGGGGAGTCAGCATTAGATATGTGTGTTGTGTAAAAGAACAGGGAACTCTGCTTAGGGAATTGTGTTTTAGGATTTTAGATACTGAAAGTGATAAAATTCTAGGTGCTCACAAGAGACCTTGGGGAATAGACATTAGAGGCCAGGGAACTGGATGGGCTGAGAGGGCTGGCAGCGACTTTCCTGGTTGGGAGTGTGACAAGGGGAAGGAAGTAGCCAGAAAACCTGCTTATCATGGGTGAGGTGGGTGCTTAAACTCAAATTTCACATTTCTCAGGAAGTTGGGAGATGGTCTTATGCTTAGGAAAGTAAGTGTGGCGTGACTTGGCTTTTCAGAGGCCTTAATTAGCTGCAGCAGTAAGTGGTGAAAGATGTAGAATAGAGTAGGCTGCACAGCTGTGAGGTGGCAATAGTGGTTGTTGAAATGGAAGATCAAACTTGTGGTGCTGCTGCCCAAAGTTTTGTAAGAATCATCAAGATCAGAGGATTACATAACAAAACATCCTTAGATTGTGGTCTGTTTTCTGCATGGCTGTCCTGGAGCCCACCTAAGAGCCAAGCCTTACGTGTATGAGGAGAATGTAGGAAGGTTGAGGAGAATGGTTTCTGCCTTGGGGATGTCAGCTTGATGCCTAGTTAAGTTGCCCAGGTGACTTCTGAAGGTGATGTTCAACTCAAATATTCTTGGATCTAGAGGACCTGGCACAAGGTTATAGAGAAGATTATAAAGAAATGGAAATACAGTGTGACTGGATATGTGTTTTTAAAAACGAAATATGCTTTTTATGCTTTTCTTCTGATCCATGGCAATCACTTATAGATGGGTCTCATTAACAGGTACATTGTATTCCACTATATAGAGAACTAAAAAAAATCAAACCCTGTTCATCGAGCATGAGTTGTTTTTCTTTTCTTACTGTTAACAAAATTGCTGCAGTTATTCGCCTTGTGTGCAAAATCCTATATGCTATGAGGACCATTTTAGGGATATTTTGCAATTTTTTTTTTCCCTGAGATAAGGTCATACTATGTTGTTCAGGCAGGTCTTGAACTCACTGTGGAACCCAGGCTAGCCTGGAGCTTGTGGGGATCTTTCTCCCTCACCCTCCCAAGTGCTGGGATTACAGGTATCCAGCCATTTTCAGGCGTTTTTTATCCTCATTTGAGATGTGTTTTCTTGTTTTATTATGACAGTGAACTCTGCTTGGGATCTAGTCTCTGTAGTTTGGAGATGTGATTTCCAATAGTATGCTCCGCTCCGTTTTGACAGTTTTGTTGTAATGATATGGGTTTCATGGAGGCTAATGTATTGGGCTGCCCCATGTGCTTTCTGTACTGTGTTTGCAAAAGCTGCATGAGTGGTCCTTTGCTAATGGTTCTGGGACAGGGCGAGCCTCCAGGGCTTTATGGAGGAGAACATAAAAGAAAACTAGAAGCGCTCTGATGCCCAGCCCCTTGGGGGCAACTTCGTTCCTCCCTGGCTTCTCTTGCTAGTGTGGTTTTTGAAATTTCCCTGTATAGCATCTGAGCCAGGAAGATACACCCACCTCCTTCCCTGCTTGAGACAGAGATGGACCCCCAAACTATTGAGCACCTCCTTTCTGAGTAGCATGGGCTTTCTCCGCTCCCCAGAGAAGTGAGCACAGTGTCTCGCTCAAATTTGTGTCTCCAGACCAAATGTTCCAGCTGCTGGTCAGCAGAGCTGCCCGTTTAATAAACAGTCAAAGGAATGTGGTTTGAGTGATCACCTTCTTTGCCAGCTTTGGAGCCTGGGGAAAAAAGAGCTGTCTTTGGAAAAAAACTTTAGTTTTGTGGTTTTTTACTTGTAAGACTGGTTGACTGTTAAACCGAGGTTGGTGGGTCGTTTTCCCCAAAGGAGGGCCTGTGCTGAGAGAGCTGGTTCTAACTGGGCTACCCCCACCCCCGCCCCAGTTCATCTTCCCCTCACATTCTGCAGAGTGATGACCGACTGGCCAGAGGCTGGGTGGGAGCTGATGTTAGTTTCTGCCAGCAGCTGTGACTAGACAGTAAGTTACCTTTTATTGAATGCCACCCACTCTGATTCTTTTTGCTGCCTGATGTGGGGCATGTGAGAGTGAAAGGAACACTGTTCTAGTTTCGTGGTGCTGTTCCAGAGCTTATGATTTGGTATTTAAGAGTTACATGAAGAAGCTGGGATAGAAGTAGATGAAGAGGGTGAGTTGGGATCTGTGGGGCAATCTGTTTTTCTTTACTTGACTGTAGGCAAAGTACTTTGAGAATGTCTGTCTCTCTTTCACCTCTCTCTTCCATACCCTCCTAGTTTTTATTACCTCTGGAGGGGTGAGAGGAAAATGATTTTTGGACATCAGATCAGTTTAATTTTGAGTAAGTATCTTAGTTCTGAACTAGAAATTGTGGCCCCTGCCATAAAGTTGCTGGAAGCGTAAAATAAAGTGATAATGTATATGAAAGAACTTTGGGAGTTCTGAATGCTGTGGGATTGTGTTAAGATAGTGACATCTCGCAAGCTGTCCTGGGAGAGTGGGTAGGCTTAGGCTTCGGAAGGACGGCACCTGCTGGGTCCAAAGGGTATGAGACTCGGGACTGTTTGTTTAAAATAGCTGTGGTCAAAAGTACGTTCTGGACAGAAAAGGTGATGATGTAACTGGGCTCTGTGTGTGTATTGAAAAATTCTTCTTTGCTCTTTCCTCATTTCAGGTTTGTCCTTTGAGTCAAGTTAAATATTTGTAAGTGTTTCTGAGTACAAAAGTAGTGTATTAGAGAGTTGTGAGGGATACAGATGTAAAGCCCCTGCCTTTATTGGTGTGTGGTCTCTTTGAAGAGCAAGAGCAAGATGTGTACGTGTGAAGGCAGATACTATATGATAAATTCAAGTGGAGACCATAATAGATGCATGCCGGCTGGAGGGCTTCAGGTGAGAGAGGGAACTCTGGGCTGGAAGAATGGGGGAAGGCAGTTCAGGTTGAAGAATTGAGACACTTTGAATGTGTGGAGGGGGCAGTGGCGCTAGGTTGAGGATGATCACACTGAGCAGGCTGGAGGGTTCGACAGGAGATCCAGAGGTTAGGAGTCAGTGAAATACTCAGCATGAGGGAAATTGTTCTGCTAGTGAAGTGTTTGTGATAGGTCAAACAGGAGAGCTAGATGCCAGGTCAAGTTCCTTGTGCATATTTTGTTTCTGTAGCTCTCATGAAAATTAAATGTGTTGTTGACAGTAACTCTTGAACAGCTGAGCTGAACTGGACAGATCACACACCTTACTTTATCTGTTGGACTTGCCATGTAGATTTGTATCAAAGTGGTAGGAAGATCACGTGTTATTTTTTCATTTCTTTAGTCCTACATATACAGCTCTTGACTATACATTGCACATTGAAAGTACTAACTATTTAAGTTTTAGTTTGATGTGTGGGGTTGGGAAGAGTCATTCTGTGTTATAAAGTTTAATTTTAGGTAGTAGTTTCTGCATCTTCAAGTACCAGACTTTTCACTTGCATTACTAATACCTTCATTCTCCATTTTTTATTTTTGCTGGGGTGCCCTGTTGTGGAAGTGCTAGAGATCAGGATTTTTGATAATTGTCAGTAGCGGTTAGAAGAGGTACTATATACAAATGGAATAATTATTTTTTACATGGTGGAAAATAGGCTCTGTAAGTTTGAAAAACTTGTTTAGAACTTTATCAACAGCAGCCATCTTGCTGTCTCACTAAATAGTTTCTCTTCCCTTTGTCAGCATCCCAGAAGATGGATTGGGATTGGCCCAAGTCTGCCCCAGAGTGGTTTCTGTCCTGGCCTTAGGTTCTTAAGAGAGACTTGTCGGTTGCAGCAGTGTGAATGGACAGAGAATAGGAAAGTATTCTCAGGTGTACTTTGAAGAAGCCTGGGGCTAAGGGTGTAGTTCAGTGGTAGAGAGCTTGCCTAGCATGTGCAAAATCCTGGGCTTGATCCCCAGTACCATAGGGAAAACAAGAAGAAAAGAAAAAAAGGGATCCCGGATCATGACCTGCAGATTACCAGACATATTTACTCCTTCAAGCATTGGACCATTTCCAGAGAAAAGTGTGTGGATTGGAAGTCAGAGTTGGGGAACTCTGACCTTACATTTTCCATTCTCTGAATTTCTAAAATTTTTCATCATAACCATTTAGGCCTTTAACAATAAGAATGAAAAAAATTGAGTTATGGTACCAAAAGGTAGTTAATTAAGTACAGTTGGAAAACAATGGAATTATAAGCCCCAGTTTGTTGTTATGGTTCTAAAAATACTTAGAAGTTGGGGCTGGGGATTTAGCTCAGTGATTAGAGTGCTTGCCTTTCAAGCACAAGGCCCTGAGTTCGATCCCCAGCACCAAAAAAAAAAAAAAAAAAAAAACTTAGAAGTGATTTTCCTCTGTCCTGGACTCTAAGTAGCATGACATCCTTAACTCCAGCCTGCAGGTACTCTGTACGTGTATCACCTCAGATGGCAAACCGGATTGTGGATTCTGCAAGGAGCATCCTTAACAAGTTCATACCCGATATCTATATTTACACAGACCACATGAAAGGAGTCAACTCTGGGAAGTAAGTGTCTACATTTTAGAATGTTGTTCTGCAGCTGTTTTAGCCTTTCTCACATGCCTGTTCTGAAGTTAAAACTGCTAGCTTGGAGGCTGGGCTGCAGAGGAAGAATGATTTCAGAAATAATTTCCTTCTGACTTATTTATTGCTCTTGTCACCAACAGGCATTTCTTGAGTGCCTGTCACATCGAAAGTATCCCAGTTGCTAGTGCTAGGAGCTGAGGATCCAGTACTTATCTTTGGAGAATTTAAACCTATCTATTAATAAATGATACCTCAAGCTTTAAATGCCATCTGCACACTGTTCCAACAAAATATTAAAGTGAACAGAATTCTTCCACCCTGAGCAAATAGAAAATAGAGAAAAATCCTTTGCTTTTTTTTTTGAGACAGGGTCTTGCTGTATAGCCCAGGCTGGCTTTGAACTCATGTTGATCCTTCTACCTCAGTGTCCCAAGTGCTGGGATTACAGGGGTGTACCACCACTCCTGGCTTTTTGCTATCTAACTGCAAGTCAGCTTTTCTCTTCATCTGTGGAAACAACTCTCCTAGAAAGTTGTTGTAGATTTCAATTTGGTTTACTTAAAGACTTTGCTACTAAAATATAATAAAAAAATTAAATAGAAACTAGAATTTAAAAAATTTTAATAAAATTAAAATGAAAGTAAACAATGATCTATATAATAAAAATATGTATTTTGGGGTTTGCTTATAAGTTTAGAAACTGGGAATTTAGGCATTACAAAAATATTTAGGGAAAAACTGAAGGAATAGTACAGTGAACACATATCTTCCTATTGCTTATAATTAACAATGAATATTTTAACATGTTTGCTTTAATTCTTTCTGGGTTTTCTTTTTTGCTGAATCGTTTTAGTATGAATGATGCATCGTTATGTTTTGAATCTAAAATTTTCAGGTCGTGTCTCCTAAAAATATCCAAAGTTAGCTGCTGTGGCTTAGGAAGTCACCTTTTTCTAAATGGCAGCAGAGCTGATACTTTTCACAGCCGTTCTACCAAGGTTTCTCTTAACTTCAGTAAAAAGAAGAAAAGAGAGTAAAGATGGGGTGAGGAGTTGAGTGTGAGTGAAGAGTTTTGACTTTCAGAGACCCAGTAGAAAGAAGAAGGTGGTTTCAGAAGTTCAGTGATTGCTCGTTGTCCAAAGAAACAAGGGTGGTGGTTTCAGAGGTTAGGGTTGGGAAAGGGTTTGAGTGCAGAACTGACCCTTTCTTCTGGGGGGTTGGAAATGTTAATGATGGTCCCAAGGCTTTGATTTATCACTCAAATATCAGTAGTATTTTCTCCATTTACACATTGAAGGTGATAATGTTTGCATCCCAGGGTTATTGTAAACATTAAAAGATCATATATGTGGCTATGCATGATGGTGCAAGCCTATAGTTCCAATGCTGTGGGAGGCTGAGGCAGAAGGATTGCAAGTTCAAGTCCATCCAGCCTGGGCAACTTAGTAACTTAGTAAGACCCTGTCTTTAAAAGTGGGGGTGGGCTGGAGATGTAGCTTACTACAAAGGCCTTGAGTTCAATCCCCAGCACTGCAAAAAATGAAACAAAACATATATGTAAGCCGTTAATGCAGTGCGATACTCATGATGATATTTCTTTTCCTGCTCTCATCTTGGCACACAGGTATTGAATATATATCAGCTGCCAGCTCTTTTCTGGAATGGTGATTGCAGAGGCTGGGGGAGAATAGGTAGCCGTAGGAGCTTTCTAAATGCTCTGATCTTCCTGGTCCCTTCTCTCTCTGGTCTTTAGCTCTACCAGAGAGTGGGCAGTAGTGAAGCAGAGCAGCTTTGAAGTGCATGCTGCCTGCCATTGGCTATGAAGTGGCTTTTTAATAATGCCACTGACTCAGTGGACCGTAGCACATCATCAGGTTCCTTACTTGCTAATGGTGAGTAGAAATTTTACATATGGATCGAGGTGTAGCTAGGTAGGCTTGTGAGCCATCAACTCCAACCTCCATTTTAGAAATTATATATAAAACTAATTATGAATTGTGATTAGTTTTCTCTTTTTGGAGGGCGGTGCTGGGGATCAAACTCAGGGCCTAGTGCTTGCTAGGCAGGTGCTCTACCACGGAGCTAAATCCCCAACCCCCTGTGTTTAGTTTTCTGAATCTCAAGTTGCAGGTGAAAAATGTCGATTTGCCTTTTCTGTTGTAAAATTACAAAGTCCTGGATGGATGGGTATTTTCCTCTTGATTCGGTGCAGCACACATACAAGTTAGGCTTGTTCAAATGTAGGAGCAACAGTATATGTATATATGGCTCTGGCTTAGAATCCTGGGGGCAGTGGTTCTCGGTGGCTTTCGTTAGCACTTTGACCAGCGTGCACACCAGTCCAGCGTAGCCCATTTGGACTCATAGTAATTTTTAAAAAAACATAGTCCTTTACTGATTTAAAAGCTCCAGTGAGGTCAACTGATGAGAGGCTGCTTTATCAATATAACATGAAATAGACCCGATAGTGTATGTACCCCAAACTGAGGGAAAAATTGGAGCAATGTACATGGAGCAATGTAATGTATGTTATGTGTTTTCTCTGAAGTTCCTAATAGTAAGTAGAACAATTTTGATTAAATATAAATGCATTGTAATGACAAATACATTGTACAAAACATTTATGTGGTTGGAAGAATTTAGAAACGCAGGTAAGTGGGTTAAAGCAGCAGTGGTAAACCTGTCTTGTGTCCCACCCCTACCTTGCTCTGTTTTCTGTTCTTAAGTTTTTGTGCCACTGCTTCTGTCTTTGAAGTAGATGTCCTTACCCTCCTCCTAGTCATATGATTTAAAGGCAATTTGGGATCGCACTAGAATTTCCTAGGTTTCCCGGATGATAGGTGCTATTGGATTGTTATACATGATTCAGAGTGCCCTTGCACCTTTGCTTACATATGTAACTTGCTGCGTCCCTTTCCCTTGGCAGGTGTTACTAATCCTTGACTAAACAGATGATTGAATTTTTCTCAAGAAAGTAAGGATTGACCAATATAGTTCTTCCATGTACTAAGCTCATATTTATTTAAAACATTTTACACATGTGTTCAAAGGTAAACATTTTGGCTAGTCTCTTATTGGATACACAGAAGGTATTATGTGAACAATGTTGAATTGTATTAAAGGAGGTAGATCTGTCTTGTGGTTGGGTGTGCGTTGTGCTACTGCATCTTGGTGACATCTGTACTTAAAAGGTGTTGAGCAGAGTAGATTTGAGGTATCTTAGAATTTGAAGCAGGGCTGGGGATTTAGCCTAGTGATTAGAGCGCTTGCCTTGCAAGCACAAGGCTGAGTTCGATACCGAGCACCAAAAAAAAAAAAAAAAAATAGAATTTGAAGTAACTTGGAATCTTGTGGAGAGATTCTTGTTTTTATTATTTACGGACTGATTTTGTTTTGTGGTTAAAGTAGTTGTTACTAGATTCTGTGAGGGCAGGAACTCTAGGGTTATCAAGGGTACCCGAGGTTCCTGGCTCTAGGAAGCCTTCCCTCAAATGCTTGTTGGATACATGAGTGAATGAGTCACCTGTAGTCCTGGACAAGAAGGATGTTTGGTTCTGGCTGTTGGGTGGTAGATACACACTGGGAGAGATCATAGTGCCAGCTCACTAATTTTATTAATTGAGTTCTGAGTTTAGAGCTTTCCTTTGGGGTAAAAACATACAGGCACGCCTTATCTAGACCTTTTCTCTGTGGTGTTTCTCAAATAGAGTTTTAACCAGGTAGTCTCCAGGCCCCCTATACCTCTTGGATTGCTTGTGACTGAGGGTTAAGTAGCTTTGGGGTCTTAATACTTCGAGTTGAAACACATCTCTGGCTGTGGACTTGGTTCTAGCAGGTTAATTTTGACATGTCTTCATTTGTAAGATGAAGATGGTTATAGCTACCCTGCATGGTTGTAGTTTCATAAGTATTATTTGCAAAGCCCCTATTATTGGCAGAAAGTACGTACTCTCCATATCTAGCAGCCCTGTTAGTGTTCTCATATATTGTTGTAAACTCTTGCAGTACGAGCTGTTTCAGGGTAGGAGGAAAGGGAGAAGGTATGGGAGTGAGAACTAATAGGAGAAACAATCCTTATTGAACCTCTCTTGGTTTTGCTTTCTGTGCCCTCTGTAAGTTGTCCAAATTTCTAGTTTGAGCCGGCAGTCTAATAAGTAAGACTTAAGGGAACCAGAAGGAAGTCTTCAAATGCCATCAAAAAGATGTCTGTCTTCTCTTTCTATTTGTTGGTACATGGGCCTATACTCAGTGTCTGTGCCTTCAAATCCCCAGGTCTCCAGGCTTTGGGTTGTCACTGGTTGCTGAGACCACCAATGGTACCTTCCTTAGTGCTGAACTGGCCTCCAACCCCCAGGGCCAAGGAGCAGCTGTGCTTCCAGAGGACCTTGGCAGGAACTGTGCCAGGCTGCTGCTTGAGGAGATCCACAGGGTATGTATGTCCGTGGCTTCTGCGGGTGCTCAGAGAGGAGCAACCCGGAAAGAGTAGTTTGATGCCCTCATTCGTATTCTTCAAGGGTGTAAGTCAGGGAACTAACCTGTGCGTATGCTTTAAACAGTTTATCCTTAACTAGTTTAATAGATTAGTTGAACTAGTCAGTAAGCAGAAATCCAGCTCCACTGGCTTGAGACACACTTTTAAGGGGGCAGAGGAGAGATCTAGAGCAAAGTCATAAAAGAGAATGGAGGTTAAAAAAACCCAAAGCAGGTAAGATGAAGGTGGTGACTGCCACATCATCCTGAGCAGGTGGGATACCATCTCTCAGTGCCTCCAGTCATTGCGACTTGGGAATTAGGAATCATTGCTTTCTGATTTTTCAAGAGAAACTCAAAATCTATATTTGCGTGTGGCAGTTGATTCAGATGTAAAATAATGTCAACAGGCTGTGTGTTGCAGCATATTGTAGAGCACAGAAGAATATTTAGGGTAGGTAAGCCTGTGTCACAGTATGGTGGGGGCTTTAGAAAGTATGAGAATCTGGGACCAGAGACAGGGCAACGAGTGATGAAGACAGATGTTACCATTTTGTTTCTGCAGCTTAAATCAGCCTGCCTTCTCAGGGGCCAGTCTTTCTGTGTCAGTCCATTTGTGCAGGATGTACATAAGCCTGCACATACTTTTACTGCTTCCTTAAAATACTTGAGCTAGTGAGAATAAGGAAGTAATTGTCAGAGAAGGAAAGAGGGTGGGAGGATTAATAAGATGCAGTTGAAGATCCATTCTCTCCCATCTTACCTATTTCGTTTAGAGGAGCTGCAAACCTGGTTTCAAGATTTCAGTTAGTCCCCCTAGTACTGGGAATTGAACTCAGGGCCTTTGCACTGAGCTACATCCCCAGCCCTTTTTGTATTTTATTTTTTATTCTAAGACAGGGTCTCACTAAATTATCCCAGCAGGGCTCCTCCCTTAGCTCCTCCCTTAGCTGGCCAGGGTTCTGGTTTACAAGTATGTGCTGCCAAATCTGCATCTCTTTTGCCTGGTTTAGTGTCAGGAAGGCAAAACCTTGTCTTACACATGCGGAGTCCAGTCAGGCTCCAAGGGGTGGCCATTTCTCTGCTCTGTGGGTGCCAGGCTTCATACTCTTGAAGTGAGCAGTAGTAAGAACTGTTCTCTGGGTTGCTTGCTATTTGAGGATATATAATGTTAGTAAATTGTCTCTCTTCTACATCTAAGGATCCCTTCTATATCCTTATATGTGTCTGTGTATTTCTTCCTGGTTCTTAGATTCTCTGCCTCCAGGGAAGTTTTATCCTGTTTGAAGTAACAAAAAATCATATGTGAGCCCAGTGAATAAAATGGGTTAAGTAGGTTCAGTGGAAATGTTATTTTTCTTTTAGTCTTTCCTCTCGGCATTGGTTCAGTTTATCAGTTACGGTGGTAGAGAGAAGCCTGGATCATGAGTATTATTGCTCACAAAACAGTTTACAGGCATAGTCTGCTCTCCAGATCCAAGTCAGCATTCCTGAAAATGTCTCCTTCGGAATAAGTCAGACAAGTAAGAATACACTGTTTAAGAATTCACTAAAATTAAATATTCTAAATGGCTCTATTTAATGTCCATTTAGTTAAAAATGGAATACAAAGCACCTATGGGTGTTCCCCTAAGAGATGGACTCCAGCCTCTCTACTCACCACAAAGCTGGGAAATGGTGGAGGAAAGAGATAAAATTCTCCTCAAGGTGGAAATATTCTGTTTGTGCAGAGCCTGCCACAGATTTTTTTGGTGCTGAATCAGTTTGTTTTTGATGCTTAATTTAGTGATTTTTGCAGCGAAGATACTTAGTAGCTACAAGTTTGGGAGTAAATGACGAAGAGGTTGTTTGCCAGTTAGTTCATGAAGTCCTGTCTTCTGCACAAAGGTGTTGGGCGAAAGTGTTGTGGGGGGGAAAAATATGCACGTGATGTATGTGGCAACTCAGGGAAACTCATTGTTGACTTGTGCAGGTTTCCTTTTCCTGGTCCTATGGTGGCTGGCGGCATCTGTCCCTTTCTAGAAGATCTTGGAAGAACTGGAAGCATCACATCACAGAGCAGTATAGTGGGATCCCATAGGCACAGCTGGAGTTTGGCTTTTATATCCTCATAAACAGCAGAGTATTAGCCTTGGGGTGAGAGCACAGCCCTCCAGTCCACAAGAGGGAAAGCATGCAGTCTGGATTAGGGTATTATTATTTTCTTTTCTCTAACAGAGATGTTCATTAAACCATTTTATTGTTTTTGGGTCAAATTTGTTTTGTTCTAGTCATTAGGAAAACTTGCTTTGTGTATCTGTGATCTTTAGTAGAAGAATGAAGAAACTTCATGCCGTTTTGAATAATTCTTTACAGATCCATGGTGCAACAGATTTGAGTGAGCAGTAAAAACCCATCCATTTTGAAGGTGCTGTTTATTTTTACTGAAGTTTTAAGGTTTTGACCCAGTTCCTCCTACTCATCAGTTACTGAGTTTTCTCAATTTTGTAGCAGGTTTCCAGGAACTGCCCTTTTCTTTGTATCCTTTTCCCTGTTCCATCCACTACCTGCCTTTCCTCCTTGCTCCACCTCACCCACATTCGCAATCCACCTGAGTCATACATGGCTTGTGTATATAAACTGGTTCTTCTCCCTGCCAGAGGGGAAGTGCTTTCTAAATCCTTCCCAGCCTCTTTCTGTATCTCAGTCTCCCTCCAAACACTGGTCTGATCTCTTCATTCTGCCATGCACAGACTACTAGTTCTTCACTTTCCTGAGATAAGAGTCAGAGCTCTTGACTCAGGTAGGTAGGCCCTACCAGTCTGGCTAGCCCACCTTCTCTCCGTAATTATGCATGCCTCCAGGCTGTGCCACACTGGCCTTGGCTTACTATTTTTCCCATTTTGCTGCTTTCCTTCCTCTGCAAAGCCTGGATATTTCTCCAGGGCCAGGTCAAGTCTCTGCTTCCTGAGAGCATCCCCACTCTAATGTTGGATGAGTGATACTTGCACCCTGTGCCTTGGCATCTTGTAGGCCCCACCATTCCCCCATTCCATGTTCTGTACATGGGCCCTAGCACATTTATTGCATTAAAATACTAGTCTAGTACCTGTAGAATCAGTTAAGAATGGTGCAATAATGGCGTAGTAATAGGAAACAGAGACTGAAGAGAACGGTTTAATTTTAGGGTATCTTTTGAAGCAGAACAGAATTAGTTTTCTTGATCAGATTTCCTGTTTTTTATGGAAAAGAAACTTTTGTCCTAAATTTCACTGAGTGAGGTGAACACTGTTCCCTGTTTTTTGTAAAACTTAGATAATTTAAGAAGACCAATAGATTTTCTTCTTTTTTCCAATAGATTTTCATCAAAGCTAGTAGTGAGATAAATCCCCATTCCCCCCGCCACACACACATCCTTGTCAGGGCTACTAAATGAACTCTGACAGCTGGAGAATAAGCGTGTGCTTCTGAGAGTCGATTTGTTCCCTAACCTACATGCATTAAAAAGGAAGGCATTTCCCCCTATAAATAGTGCTGGCCAGCCACCTGTTCTATTCAGAGTCCAGCCTCAGACAGCAATGTACCACAGACAGAAACTGGGGTTTTCACTGTGACTTGTGCAAAGTAGTAGAAATTTCAGGTCATCCTGCTCATGCTATGTATAATGTGAGTTTAAATTTTTGTAAATAATGTTATCCCAGAAAGAATGATTAGAAATAAAAACATCTTAAAGTCACAAATTTAATCCGCAATAGTAGATAGACTCAAATCAGCTGAAATGCTGAAGAAAATGAAGAATGAAAGAAAAACAACCAAAGCCATTGTACCTCAGAAGAAAGTTTTTGAAGAAAATTCTGTTCTGCTTATTGATTTGAAAGGAAAAAGAAGGGAAAACTTCAGGAAATAATGGATAAATAATAAGCAAGGAAGGGTCTGACCAAATAGCACTCCAGTTTCAAAGCACACAGGAATGAGTAAAGAAGAGAAGAGAGGCTAACGGCATGATGAACAGTTTCGGAGGTTATTGGAATAAGTATAGGAGAGTGGTCCCAGAAGGAATGTAAGATGCTTCAAAGGTACAAAGCCTTTTGGTGCCAGGTGATGTTTTTCTAAGACAGATGAAACAAAGTTAAGCATCATTCACTTGCCCTTTGGAATTCATCTAGTAGAAGCCATTATGCCTTTTTTGCTTATACTCAATAAAGTGTCCACTCCAATTAGCTCCAATTGCTAAGGGGAAGTTTTACTTTTTTCTAGATTCTCTTTAGGAAATTTGAATATCTGTTCATTTTGATCTTTCAGTTATTATAATCATATTGGCTAGCTGTTAGTTTAACCTCATCAACTTAGTTTATACAATGGTTACTCTTGTAAGACTGGATTCTGTGGGTTCTAATAATCTTGATGGGTTCTAATTCTCTAATGGTCCCCTCCCCCTCTTTTGCATTTCGTTTCCATTGCTGGTTTGTACAGTGATTAATCATTGAAGTGTTTGTATTTACAGGGTGGTTGTGTGGACTCAACCAACCAAAGTCTGGCCTTGCTGCTCATGACCCTTGGACAGCAGGACGTTTCCAAAATCCTGCTGGGACCACTCTCTCCTTACACGTAAGGTGTTTTCTTTCAGCTTTGTCACTCTGTCCTTTTAATTTTTTAATTGCACAAAATGACAGAGATGTGCTGTACTTAGCCTGTCACATGACCACCTGCTTGTATTGCTCCTTAAACGAGCCAGCAGTTGCCACTCTTAACCTGGAGTTTATTTTTATACTCTGTAATTTTTGCCTTCCTTTCTTTCCTCATCCCCAGCTGTTGTTCCTATGTAATTAAGCCTGCATGACATATTGGACAGTTCTTTCGTCTGTGCTTTACATTTTGTTTCTGTTTTTGTGGTAAACTTCTGGTTCTCTGTAGCTTGGATTTTGTTCTTAGTTTTTGAAATCCCTCTTTTCCACAGTAGTCTCACTTGCTGTGGCAAATGGGCTTTCTTTTTCTGAGATGATAGAGTGTTAGCTGGCTGGAAAAAATGAAAGGCAGAGTTCATGGTAATGCTGCTAGATTAGTAGGGAACTTGTGGAGGTTGGTTTGGGTATTGTTAGCAGAAATTGATTGCTGAAGTGTAAAAGCAAGCATTTTCCAAAGCAGTCAGTCAGACTTAAATTATGAAGAGCACAGTGTGAAAAAGAAAGAAAGAAAGAAAGAGCGAGCACAGTGAAAGAAGCATTTCCCACCAATAATAAATGAGGTTGTTGAAAACAGTCTACTAGAGTACTGACTGTGTATATGTGCAGATGCATACATGTGCTAGACTTAAAGATGATTATTTGGCCATGTGTGGTAGAAACCTGCGAGGGAGGAAATACTCAGCTAGATACGAGACTGAACTGTCCTTTTTCGGTTATCATGGTACCGATGCTGTATATCTGAAAGGTACAGTACTGTGATAACTGAAGAATGGTGGTGCCATCACGTTGAGAAAGAAAGGGGTAAGGACTGCAGTGAGGCCTACAGCAGTGAGCCCTGGCTTTTAGGGCATGGAAACCAAAAGTTTGAAGAGAGATTTCTTTTTGGAGGCTTCATTTTAGTTTTATTTTTTGAGTTGGTGATGGGGGAGGATTTTTTGGAACAGAAAAATGGAAGGGAATATGTTCTGTTAGCAGTGGGGGAAGACTGATAAGCAGGGAACTGGCAAGCAGCACATTATCTCTTGATAACATGTGTAAAGTATTTCACAGGACAGGAAGCCTAAAATTGAGTAATCCTTAGTGACATGCTAACATCAGTAGTCAATACTGCTAAGATGGACTTGGTGGTGAAGTATTTGGAGAGAAGGCGAGGACTGGGAGAGCAGCATCTAAGTGCAGAGATTCATTTTTCCATAGAGTTTGCTGAAGCTCCTGGGAGCTGGGACCTCCCTGGGTCCTGTTGGCCTGTCAGCAGTCTCATTGCTGCTACGTTCTCGAGCTATGCTTCGGGGCCACAGAAGGCCTCACAGCTCACACTGCTAGAGTTGTCTCAAAATGTGTGTGGTCCCTGGGACATGGGCTTTGGCAGAACATTATGTGAAAATGGAATATATATTTTTATTTTTTCTTGACACTTTTTTTAAACTTTTGGTAAGTTATTCATTTTGGCTCCAGGGCATTTTATACTCCTTTTAAACCCTCAGCTTCATTGGAGATGATAAATGTGACTGGACATTTTTAAAAATGGGCTTGTCAAATGGGCATAATGGTGCATGCCTGTAATCCTAGCACTTTAGAGGTTGAGGCAGGAGGATCACTGCAAGTTTGAGGCCAGGCTGCATAGTGGGTTCAGTCAAGACTAGTCTGTACTACATGGTGAGACTGTGTCTCAAAAAACAAAACAAACAAAAAATATATATATGTATGTAAAATAAAAGTTCCTGTGTCATCTTTAGCACACCTTTCACCAAACATTAATTGCAGTGTTTTTTTTTCTTCTAGAAACCTTGCGTACATTACTGTATCTCCAGGAAAAGCAGTGATCTCCTCTGAATGGAGCTTTAAAAGAGTGGGATAAATTATAATAAGACTTTGTGTCTTTGAAACTAAGGCCTGGAGCTTGGCCACGTTCTCTTTCATTTGGATTACCTGCCTCAAGGCTTCATGCAGAGGGGCATGTCATAGGGCAGCAAAGGGCTGGCTCCCTAGTACAAGGAGGGGAAAGGAGTGTATTTTCAAGAAAGCTGTATTTTTGCCCTTTATCATCATGGACAGTTCCAGTGGCCCAAAGTGATTAAAGGTGAAGGTGGTACCTTTTAGGCATAATGAACATCTTATTTATGGGTACATTTGAGGGTAAAATGGAACAGTCCATAGTCAGAGCCTTCATGGTAGGGGGGACAGTTTATTCTAGTTGGATACAAGAGCTTTGAAGACCAGAGTATCACATTTATTTTTATGTGCAAAGTCATAGGACTCTGTTTTATGGAACCTCATATTTCTAAAGAAAATCAAAAGCAGTACCCTCCTTGGTTAAAAAAAATGTATTTCTTCTGGCAGGTTACACATGTTTTGATTTGTATAAATAGTGTTTTTAATGTCTGTTTACAGAACACTGGGATGAAGAGGGATGTATTTTCTTTCAAGCCCTTTCTGGAAAGTACGAGTCTTTGAGTTCCTCCCATTTCCTTTGCCCACTGTCTTGCTTCAGGAGGTTGTTGTTAGTGGTTTTACTTGAGAAAGTAAGTCTACATGTGTGAAATTCTTAAGAGAGGCCAAAGAGATTCTTTTTCAGTAGAATAAAATAGCATTGGCTGATACTTTCTATGTGGAGAATCTGTTTCTGTTAAATTTGTTGTTTTTTGGGAGGGGAAGTTTGGTGGTTTATAGTCAGTAACAGTGGTTCCATCCTGTGCTCAAAGAGCTTAATTTTAAAATTTATACTTTAAGAATTGGATTAATAGCAAGAAAGATATATATCAAGGGGGACAGAGGTTACCGGAGCTCTCTGTAGCTTGCCAGTGCACAGGCTTTGGAGTCTGGCCTATCTGAACTTAATTTTTGGTTCCGCTGTGGAGCCACTGGCAGACTTTTTTTTTTTCTTTTTCTTTGCTGTGGTCAAGCTTGAACCCAGGGCCTCATGTATGCCGGGGAAGTACATTAGGACCAAGCTACATCTTCAGCCCTCATACCGTTTTAAGTGCTTTAACTCATTTAGTTTTCAGCATAACCTACGGGCATGTAAAAGCACGCACTATTATACACTCCATCTTACAGGTGATAGGATTGAGGCACAGAGAGGTCATATCACATTCCAGAGTTGCACAGACAGGAAGTGGGATTCAGAGCAGGACAGTTTCATCTGGAGTTGCTGCTTCCCTTAACTTGACCCACAATCCCTGTCTCCCAACAATGCAGTCACCCCGGTTCTGTTTCCTGTTACCTCTGTAAATAAGTCTAGTAACTTAGATGGGCTTCAGAAAAATTATTACTGGCAGAAAAAACCATTACCAATATATTTAAAAGCTGCCAAATAATGGCTACAGAGGACTCTATCAGGCAGATTCTTTTCTTACCCTCGGGTCTTTTCCCTTAACCTCCAAAGCGACTTCTTATAGGTTCAGATGCAGGTTATCCCAGCTCTGTCTCGTATTGAAGGGGCATGGGAATTAGGTGGTGTAGTAGAGCAGAGGCAGGACCCTCTGTCATGGTTTTTGTCTGCAGGAGCTGCCAGAGAGCTAAGTGCATGATTGCTCTTCCTCTCCTCTCTAACTTATTTCTGAAGGGGGACCTGGAGAGACGAGCTGTGTATAAGGGTTAGAATCCAGCAAGCCTTGGGTGGTTGGGAGACAGTGGGCAGGTGTATGTGAGCCTGATGGCCTTTACTCTTTTTTTGTTTTCTAAATATAAATCATTTTGTCCTGAAAAAAATAAATAAGGGTTCATTATATATCTAACTCTATAAGAGTTAAAATTCTTCACACAGATGTCTCATAGAGCTCCAGTTGCCCAAGATGGCTCACCTGAAAGCTCCTAGTTGCATTGTGTTGGGTGGTAGTCTGTTGAAGGGCAGAGTTGGCCTCAGTGGGCTGTGGGCCTCCTTGTTGTGGCCATGTGGCTGTATCCAGAAAGTGTGAATCTGCTGCACATGAGTGAGGGGGAGGTGACTGGGTGGGGCTGTGGCCCAGTAGAGCCCTGGGCTGTGGAGAGGGGTATGGAGTGGCGCCTAATGAGGCTCTGTCCAACTGCATGGAGATTGGAGCATGTCTGTTCTTATGTTGGTTCTCATTTTATTCAGGAGGCTGTTGCGATATAACATCATCCCTGCTCATTTCTCAGCTTCTAAGCATTTTTGCTTTTTAGTATCCCGTGCACTGGAGACACAGGGAAGTGAGGCCAGAGGTGGGGGAAAGACATTGCAAAATCTCTTCTAGTCTTCCTCAGACAGGCTGAGGAATTGGCAGAACATGGTAAAAAGTCAAACTGACTTTACTTTTTCTAAATATTCTAAAGGCTACAAATAATCCACAGCTGCAAATGCAGATCGGTCTCCACACTCAACCCTGTATTTCGCCCATCCTTCAAGAGATCAAGCAAGCTGAGGCCCCGCAGGAATTCTGCCAGCTGGAGAGGGTGTCTGGTTTTTCGAGCACAGTCGAATGATTCAGAGTGAAGCTGGCTGGGTGAGGCTCTGGGAGCAGAGCATGCCTGAGGCCCGGGTTAGTCAGCTGCTGCAGCAGGGAAAGAGAACAGGCTGTTTTCTCCTTAGAATACAGATGAGTGGGTGAGATGGCTGGTGTTTTCTGTGTTCTTGCCAGCTGGAAGCTTGGCCCACAGATGTGGCCTGTTTATCTATGGGTTTGATGTGTTTGTTTTCTTTTTTTTCTAGGACAGAGTGGGGGAGGTGGTGGAATGAGGGGGAGAGAAAGTTTCATTTGGTTAGTAAGAAAAGAAAGCCAGTAGGGGGAGAACTAACTTTCTTTAATTGCAAAGAATGTTGAAGTCATTTCTCAAAATTACTCCTCGCTCCTAAATTCTACTTGGTACCTCTTCACTGAGGGCCTTAGATAGTGCCTCTGGGTGTAATGTGTTTCATCTGTAGAGGTCATTGATGTTTTTAATTTACCCAAGGTAGAGAGGACAGTTATGGGGACAGCTACATAAGCATTTTGTTAGACACTATAAGTGCAAAATGCTGTGGAAACCCAGAGGGAAAATCATGTGGGGTAGGCATTATTCGAGAGGAAGTCTTTGTAAAAGAATTGATAAACAGGGTGCTCTTTTGAAGATGAAATTGTACATTCCTAGATGGAAGAGAAGGCAAAGATCTTTCAGTGAGCATGTACACTCACCAGGAGTGCTGGTGCTCTGGGTGGTTATTGGGTCGTCTCTTGGCTCATGACATGGGGGTCATTTCAGCCAGACAGAATGAGGAGTTGTTCAGACTTCTTGTCCCTCTTGATTTTCCCTCCTTTGACTAGATCAGATGCACAGGAGAGGGAAAGGAAAATTCATTGCAATAGGCTTTATACCTAGTTTGGTATCTAGTGAGTAGGGATAGAAACCAGAATCTGTATTTTTTAAACTTCATAAATATGTATTTATTTTAAACAGATTTATTAAAATATAATTTATGTACCACACAGTTTACCCAATTAAAGTGTACTATTTAATGGTTTTTAACCTATTCACAGAGCTATATAGCCACAACCTCAGTCTAATTTTAGGACGTTTTCATCACCCCAGGAAGAAGCCTGTTGCCAGTTTGTGGTCACTCCCAATTCCTCCCGATCCCCAGGCAACTTCTAATCTACTTTCTGCCTCTGTAATATGGTAGATTTTTCTATTATGGCTATTTCGTATAAGTAGAATCATACGCTCTGTGGTCCTTTGTGGCTTGGCTTCTTAACATACTTTTTCAGAGTTTATCTGTGTTATAGCACATATCAATATTTTGTTTTTCTGGTTGAATAATATTCCATCAAATTATTTATCTATTCATTAGTTGAAGACATTTGGGTTGCTTCTACTTTTTGATTGTTATGAATAATGCTGTCATAAATAGTTCTGTACAAGTTTTTGTGTGAGTATATTGTCATTTCTCTTGGGTATATATATGAGTGGAATTACTATGTCATATGATAACTCCTTGTTTAACATTTTGAGGAACTACCAGATTCTTTTTCATAAGAGCTGTCCATTTTACCTTCTTACTAGCAATGTATGAGGGTTTTGATTTCTCTATCTCCTTACCACACATTTGTTATCGTCTGGCTTTTTCAGTGTAGCCACCCTATAAGGTTTGAAGTGTTATTTTATAGTGGTTTAATTTTCATTTCCCTAATGTTGAACAGCTTCTCATGTATTTATTGGATTGGTTGTTTATATGTTTTCTTTGAGGAAATGTCTATTGGTTTTTAAAAATTGTTATTAAATGTAAAAGTTCTTTATATACTCTAGATACCAGACCCTTATCAGATATATGATTTACCGATATTTTCTTCCATCATATAAATTGTCTTCCTCTTTCTTGATAGCATTCTTTGGTTCACAAAACATTTTAAATTTGATGAAGTCCAGTTAATCTCTTTTTTCTTATTATTGTGCTTTTGATGTTATATTTAAGGAACTGTTAAACTGTTACCTAGCTAAAAATAATGATGATTAGCCCCAGTGTTGTTCTATAAGTTTTACCTCCTGTACATAGGTCTTTGATCCTTTGTTGTTTTTTGTTTGTTTGTTTGTTTTGAGACAAGGTCCCCACTATGTAGTTCAGGTTGATCTTGAATTCACTATGTAGCCCAGGCTGGCCTTGAACTCATGGTGATCCTCCTGCGTCAGCCTCCCAAATGCTGGGATTACAGGTGTGTACCACCACACCTGGCAATTTATTTTTTATTTATTTTTCGGGGGGTCGGGGCGGGACAGTACTGGGATTGAACCCAGGGACTTGCACATGCTAGGCAAGCACTCTATCACTGAACTACTTCCCCAGCCTTTAAGTATTTTAAATTTTGAGACAGGGTCTTGCTCAGTTGCCCAGGCAGGGCTTGAATTTGCCGCCACTGCTTCCTCCTCCTCCTCCTTCTCCCCACTCCTCTTCCTCCGCCTCCTTCTGGTATTTTTTTTTTTTTTGTTGCTAGGGATCAAATTCAGGGCCTTGTGCTTGCAAGGCCAGCACTCTAACCACTGAGCTAAATCGCCAGCCCCGCCTCCTTCTGTTTTGACTTTTATTAGCACATGTTTGCAGTACATAATGATTATATTTGTTGTAGGGAATCGGTACATGTATGTGACACATTTTCATTCTTTTTACTCTCCACTTCTCTCTACTCTCTTATTTTGCCAGCATCAGATTCATTTATTTTTGTAAGGCCTTATAAAGTTAATTATCATGTATACAGATTAAAAACCAGACTAATAGGTTAAAGAAAACACGTAGAACATGTAAGGTAATTGTACTAAGTCCAGGTACACTTTTGGATACATTGTCCATGCTGGATTACAGCAACATTTTTTTCCTCTCTTTTTTCCTATTATCTGTCTTTTATTTCATACTTTATTTATATGTTATGTTTTTAATATAAGAGAAACGATGAGATATTTAAGCTTGTGTATCCAATTTACTTCACTTATGGTCTCAAGGTGCATCCATTTTCCTACAGTGACTCAAGTTTATCCTTCTTTAAGGGAGAGTAGTACTCCATTGTGTATAAATACCACATTTTCTTTATCCATTCATCTGTTGATGGACATAAAAAGCTGTTTCCAAGATTTAGCTATTATACATTGTGCTGCTTTAAACATGAGTATGCATATTTCTCTGTGGTTTGATGTCTTTAACTCTTTTGGGAAGAATTTTTGTTCCTTTGGCCCTACCTCCTGAGTAGCTGAGATTGTAGGTGTGTGCCGCTGTACTTTGTGAAGAGTTAATTTTTGTGTATGAGGATGAGGAAAGATTCAGACTTCATTCTTTTACACATGGCTATCCAGGTGTTTCCTTAGCATCTGTTGAATAGTTTGTTTTTTACCAGTTGAATTATCAAATTGCCCTTAAATGCGTGCATGTTTATTTCTTGACTCAGTTCTGTTCCGCGGGTCTGATCTGCATGTCTGGGATCAGTATTTCTAATGCTCCTCAGGTGATTCTGTCTACATTTGAAGTTGAGAACTATCTGGCTGGGGTAGGAAATTAGTTTGACCAGTACACAGCATAATCCAAGGTTTCCGCAATGTGTTATTATGGATATTTAGGTCATAGTTCTTCACTAAACCAGGGTTTCCCAAATTTTCCTGATAGTAGTTTTCAGTATGCTTGTTAGCAACAGCTTTCTGACCCCCGTGAGCTGAGGAGCACAGCGCCAGGGAGGGGTTTGGGGAGGGGTGTCGTCGTGTGCACTCAGCAATTCCTGCTCTTGCATACAGATAGTCTTTCCGTACTGGTTGCCAGTTGATAAGAACCTTTAGGAACCTGTGTGCTTGATGAACTCTCCAGGTGAGTCTTATGGCAGATTGGCCAGAGTGTTTTGGGTCTGCTAGGGCAGCCCATTACAGGCCAGGATGGCTGCACTGCAGTCTGGCCACTTTATATCATATTGCCCAATTCCAAATACGCACAAATACTGTCATACCTACATCTTCCCCATCTCTGTTGTTTGTTTTATTTAAATTTCCATAGTACTTGGCAAGAATATTGAACATATTTATCTTGTCTGCACCACTTGTGTGAAATCTTTATGAGGCAAGCGTTTTTTATTTTCATTGTTTCAGTTGGCTGCAACACTTACAGCACTAAGTAGGCACTCACTAAATACTTGGTGAGTAAACTGAAGAGAATTGTTAAGGAGTGAAGGGAGAATTTACCTATTTTAGCATCAAAAATAGTCTGTTTTTGCCTTCATGCTTCTGTCTTTGTATGGATGACTCAGAATTATCATCATATTTATGTCCATTCTGACAAGTGTGTTAATTCTAAGTGGCTTAAGCGTCATTTGTTGTGGGTAGCCTTTTTCAGTTGATTTTTCTTGTTGGATTGTGTGCCTCTCTGCAAGCTTTCTAAATCCTCTTTGGAAACTAGCAGGCTGGAAATAAGTACTGTTTAATCAAGTTTGATTACAAGTTAACTTTGATTACAACTTAATTTTAGTCCTTCCTCTTGGGAAAGCCTGGATTCTAGGTGGGAGAGCGGGAAGAGTTCATTTTATTTTTTTTAATTAATTTTTTTTCCTTCTTTCTTTTTTTAGGATAGAATTTTTACGGCATTTGAAGAGCTTTTTCCAGATTATGTTTAAAATTGAAACCAAGCCTTGTGGTGAAGAACTCAAGGGTGGGGATAAAGTCCTGATGACCTGTGTTGGTATCGGCTTCTTTAACCTTAGCAAGACCCTCAAGTGATACTGTCATGAGATAAGTCCTCACTGCCCATATGTAAAACAGATGCTGCCAGAGGGACCAAGTATAGATGTATTCATGCAGGACAGGATAATCTATACATTAAGGACTTTATTGGTTTTCCATTAAAAATACCAATATACCAGTAAAAACCGTCTGTTCATCATGTGGTCTCTAGCCACCCTCCCATGGCCTTGGCATTCCTCAGGGGCCGTCACTGCAGAGCTTCCCTGGCTGACCTGAAAGGAGAGCACCTCCAGGACACGGTCACGCGGCCAGAACAATAGCACGGTTCTGTGCTTCTTCACTCCACGTCCCTGAACTCCTGTCCTGTGGCCTTCTTCCAGTCCTGCGGAATCTGTTACTGATGTTTTTGGAAGAACTTACATCAGTTTCTGTTGTAGGGATTAAATGTAATTATATGCGTGGAAGCTCTTTAATATGCATCATGTGGTGTTACATAGATGTCAGAAATTGGTACCTATATTGGTTCATTGTTTATGTGAGGAAGGGGTTCCTGGAAAGGAGGGCAGTTTTTGGGTGTTTCTAGATGTTTTCTGTCACATCTTTTTTTTCTTATTTTAGTCTTTCAATAACCCTATGATGTAAATTGTATCTCAATGAAAAAACTCAAATAGGTTATTTTAGTCCTTTGATATTTATGATGTAAAGACGTTAGATCTCCTAAAAGTGTTAAGAATCAGGGTCTGGGATTTTTACTTATCTTGTAAGTGAGTAAGTTAGATTATTATAGTTTCGTGGGTGTTAGCAGAAGGCATAAAAGCTCTGAGTCAGAGACAGAGAACTTACTACTTACAGCGTAGCAAGCAGCATGGAGTTTCATGTTTATAATGGTTTCCCCTGTCCCCAAAGTCCCGCAGTGGGCAGGAAGGGGCCTAGGTAGGTGTCATGCCTGCAGTGCTTTTGCGTCACAGCCAAGGAACAAGTATGCTTGGGAGTGCTGCCTCTTTTTATCATGCAGCGCTCCCAAGCATACTTGTTCTCTGTTCCACATGGAGACATTATGTCTCCTGTTCTCTGTTCCACATGGAGACATTATGTCATCCCTCAAGATGGTTGCTGCAAACACAATTCGGAGAGGGACTTACCATGTTCACGATGGGGCCACAATTTGTATGTCTCACTGCCAAGCAGCTCTGATTTGAATGTGTTATATTCCTGCTGACTTGACCCACCAGTGGTACATGTATGACTATCCCATCAGGTGGCATGGGACCATCAGTCATATTGAGCAGCATGGGACAGTCATGCATGTACCACAGGTGGTTCAGACCAGTGGGAATATGTTAAGTAAAGGCCTGTCTAGTAAGAATATGCAAGAATACTTAGGACCCGTGGCAAATTGGCCTTTCCAACTAATAAATTCTATATTTGCTGTAAATACGGGGTTGTAGTTGGTAAGAGAGGAGAGATCGAATATTATTCTGCACCTGGGATGGGTTTTTGAAGTAATGAATAGTCTTTGCCTCACCAATCCTTCTTGGTGCCCTCCCCCCTTTTTCCCCCTAGTAAAAGGGGCCAGAGGAAAGCTTGTTCTGGTGACTGAAGGTGGGAGAATGTGAGGGAGAGTACTGATTTGTAAGGCCAGGCCATTCTGAACTGAGGCACTCTACTGAAAACTTTATATACTGTATTGGTGTTCTGTCGGTACATAACAAATTATCATACACTTAACAACTTACAACAGTATCTATTTATCATTTCGTAGTTCTGTGGGTCCAGAGTCCATAAGAGCTTGGTAGGATTATTTACGTAGGTCCGACTAGGCTAATGACAAGGTGTCACCTGGGCTAGGCTTTCATTTGAAGGCTCTGGAAAAGAATGCACTTTCTCGTGCGAGTTATTGGCAGTATTCAGAATATGGGACTGAAATCACAGTTTCCTTGCTAGTTGTCAGTTGTCGACAACTCTCAGTGTACAGAAACTTCCTGTATTTCTCTTTACTTGATTCCCTACATCTTCAGACCAGCAATGGTGCATTGAATCTTTCTTGTGCTTTCAATCTAACTTCCTCTTGTGATGCCAACTTGAGAAGATATGCTTTTAACTGACAGCACAGTAGTCCAACTCCCTATCTTAAATGGCAGCAGTGTCTAGTATATGAAGAACCAGGAGCTAGAAATCATGGATAACCATCTTAGAATTCTGCCTGCCATATCTACTGTAATTCTATTTTCTGCCACTGATGTTTTAATTCAGAGCTGCCCACAGAGAACTCAGATACAGAACTAAGTAGCCACATTGCTTCGGATATGTCAAATACTGTTAAACAGGGGCCTTTTATCCTCTGGTATAAGCTCTGAAGATGGTATTGTTGGTCATCTTAGGGTGGCAGTGAAGGCCAGGCAGACTGTTGCAAGCATTAGAGAGGATGTATGCTCCTTTTTGTGTAAACTTGCCTGTCTCTGGTGGGGCCGCAGCCCTCCATCTGCTGTAACCGCATCTGGAGTTGAAGCACTGGGTGGTAGTGGTGATGTTGTTGAAGAGGACACATTTAATATTTACTTAAACAGCCTGCTTGCAGCCCCATTTCAGATTCTCAAGGGAAGCAACACCGTTCCTTTGTCATCCTTTTATGGTTTCTGGTACATCTTAGAGACCATTCAACTCCTGCAGTCTCTGGTTTGTGCCAGCCTGGGTTGCTTTTATAAGAGAAATTCCAGCATTTGGGAGTTTGGTTTTCTGTCCTGGCCTGTCTGCTCCTCTCTACTGATAAAGGCAGACCATTCTGAGTTACATAAGTAGTTGTTCAATGGAACCAATAAGCTTTTTACACAAATACACCTGCAGCCTTGCTGCATGTCATGGAAGAATCATTGTCTTTGCTTTTCTGTCATCCACCAGGCCCTGTTTCTTCAAACATCATAATTAGTTTACCATACTCGTCAAAACCTTTGGTAAGGGGTAGGAGGAAGTTAGGGTATTATAACATGACATGCCCATTGGGAAAGAACTAAGAGGAGGACCTGATGAAATCCAGATTGCCCTATTAGGGCAACTAAACCTCAGGGTTTTTTTTTTTTTTAAATTTAAAAATGTTTTCTGATAAAAAGTGGTAAAAGTTATGTAATTATAGATCCAACTTGAAAAAAAACCCTTAAGTTGCAACATGAAGTCTGCGTTTCTTGCTGTTACTCCTACAACAAAAGACCATGAGGCAGCTGGCCATTTCCCTCTTGGTCTTTCTGTTGCGAGGCACCTAGATAAGATCAATGCTGGCAGTTAGTTTTATGGCCACCAAGTAGAAGAGTTGAATGTACTAAAGAGAGAGAGAAAAGGAGAAGGCAAGATGGAGTCCAGGGGGCTTCAAGCAATTGATAAAATCAAAGATAGATGGAGAACTGAAGAGCCAAAGTAACAGAATTTTCAAAGTTTTAGGCGTACCTGAGTTGGGGGTAGGATTTACCTGAACAAAGTGGGGAGCAGGGTGGGCTGAAGAAATGGACTTCCTGGGCTTTGGTCAAAGGTGGGAGGGGAAGACTGTAGGGTTCCATTACTTTTCTGTGGCTGCTCTGTTGGAGACCTGTAGATGTGCACGAGGGCGGTGTTAGCCTGACTGTGATGCGTGGGAATGCAGCACCACAAGCTGTGTGCCCAACCTGTGTCTCTGTTGTTCCTCATCCAGCTTCAGAGTGATCAGCAATCATTCAGGCTTAGTCAGAGCTCCGTGTTCAGACACCCCTGGATTGTTCTTCAGAAGTGACTAATAGTTCATGGGAATGTCAGTGGGCAAGCTAGGCTTTATCATACTTTTGTTGGCCACATTTAAGAAGCTGTTTGAGTGGGACAGTGTATCAGTGTTTGACATCCATCAGAGGAATGGCCACATCTCTTCCTTACTCAAAAGAATGGAAGTCGTATTTTGTCGAGTTCCCTGGTTGTAGGATTGTTCTAATTTCTTGTTACGTTTGGTCCATACTTGTCATAATTTGAGCACAGGCCTTGAGTGAGCACATGCTCTTAACACATCATAGGTGTTTCTGACATTTGAATTCTCGAGGGCCCAGTACTTTAGTCCTCTGCATTTCCTCCCTATTCCAAACCCTCTAAAGAACCTGACATCTAAAAATATTCAAATTGGTTTATTAATAATTTCTACTGTACTTTGGGAAATGATATATTCAAACTGATGAAGGTAGATGACTTTATAGAAATCAGAGGCCAAGTTAAAGATGAAAGATGCTGAGCTATGGCCATTTGACATATGTCATGGCCCAGTCATGACATATGGCCGTTTCATATGTCTGTTCTCTGAGTGCCCTGTCACCAAGCCTGTCAGAATTGTAGGCTGCTATTGGACACACTGGCCATGCAGGGAGCAAGTGATACTCCAAAGGAGGGAGAATGGTAGGGCAACTGCCTCTTCCTCTGCCATCTGGGAATGATGGGATATCTCAGAGCTCTTAGTAGCCTTCAGGGAAGAATGTTAGTAGCGACCACATATTTGGACATGGTATCTGGCTTTCTACATGGAAGGTTCCAACTTCAGTTTGACATCCGCCTTGAGGGAGTTTTAAGTGCAGAATGCACTTGGTTCCTGCGCTCTCCCACGTGCTCTTTTCTCAGTTGTAAGCTCACTTTGATTAATTTACCCATGAGGGAGTAAAAGGCATCTATAAGCTTGAAATGATTGCAAGAAATCTGGGAAAAAATACTGGTTACAAATTATGCAAAGAAAAGAGCAAAAATAATTAAAGAGCCACAAAATAAAATATATGTTTTCCAGCTTAATTGTTAAAGTATTAAGAACAATATAGGTGGTCGTTTTTTTCGTAAGGCTTTCTAAGCACACAGTGGTTGTCAAGGAATCATAGCTAAGTAAATTTTAAATGACTCGTTGACCACCAAGCAGTTTAAAAAGGAAAATTATTTTTTAAAAAGTGAAAGCTTTTGTTTCCTTAAATTTCAGCAGAGCTTTATGGAAACAGCACAGGCCTAGGAGTTAGACCTATGGTGGAACCTGAATTGCATCAGTAGTATGGGCCCTGCCTCCAATCCTTCTGACCCACATCACGTCATATCACATCACATGAGGCATTTATTCATCACAGTGCTTGTGATGAGGATTCTTGTGGGTTGTTCAATGCTTGGTGAAGGTTCGAAGCAGTTTTCTGCTTCACCTACAGGTTAATGTCCACGTGAGTTCACAGGGTGTGTCTTTACATCTAGATTTGAATGTGCTCAACTAGAAGACAAGATACAAGCTATGGCACCCGCCTGTGGGTTGAAGTCAGACTGTCCCATGACATAAAGAAGTCCTGTAGGCACATAAGCGAAGGTCACCATGTTCCAACTGTGAATGTCCACATCTTGCCAGTTGGAGCAGGGTGAAAAATCACTCAGGTCCTAGAACAAATTGGGTCGTAAACCAAGTTCTGAAATTCTGTTTGTCATTCTCCTCCACTAGCCAATAGGGTACTGCATGAATCATCACATTATAGAAAAGTCAGACAAGCCTAGGGTTCTGGAGTTTAATCTTCCACTTAAGGCCTGCCATTGAGCAAGTTCCTGGCCTTTTAAGCCTCAATTTCCTCATTAGGACATGAACAAAACCTGCAAAGGGTATGAAAATTAAGCACGCATACTGCACAAGCCCTGGCAGGTCCTATAAACAATGAACTATGAATTGCCTTCTTGATGGGAGAGTAAAAGATTAGGTTTCTTAAGCCTAGAGCAATGACAGGTATATGGAAGTCATTTTAACTTTGGTGAGTTCTAAGGCTTTGAAATTCGAGTTTGATCCCCAGCACCCCTGCACAAAAAGAAAAAGGAAATTGGGTAGAATGTAGTTCCAAATGAGAAATCAAATTGATTCAAAAGAATTTATAGCCTTCCAGAGGGAGAAGTGGCAATGACCAGCCTTAGGTGTGGGACCAGGATGTGGGGTGTGGGCCAGGAAGAAGGCTGAGGGCCTGGCCAGAGGGCAGAAAGGGTCCCCATGCAGAGGAAAGAAAGGATTACTGCTTCATAGTTCATCTCCACCGTGGTTCTGCCTTTACCAGCCTCTTGAAGGACATTCAAGAGTGCAATGGGATGAAGAAAACAAGGACTTTTTCCCGCTGACAGGAATGAGGACTTAAGATGATGACCACAGTGTAAAGGACTACCTGTGGAAGAGCAACAAAGACATACTGTCTTAGTTACTTTTCTCTTGTTGCTGGGACAAAATACCTGACACCCAAAGTTAGAGGAAGAAAGGTTTATTTGGCTCACAGTTTGTAGAGCTTTCAGTCCACAGTCAGCTGGGTCCAAGGCAGGGTGGCACGGCAGGCAGGAAGAAGTCAGCAAAGTAAGCAAGGGATGCAAGCAAGCAGCTAACCAGCTTCTTCCTGTATTTTATCCAGGCTACCTGTCTTTAGGGTGGGCAGTACTCCCACCTTTAATCCTAATACCCTTAATCTTAGTGTCACATCCTTGATCCTAGCAGAACCATGCCAAACCAATCAGTGGATTAATTTAGTAATCACACACTCTAGATCTAGCTCTCTCTTACCACCTGAGGCTTTGGGGGGACATCTAGACACAAACCATAACAGATACCAAGGTTGTGACAGGGTGTTTGTTGGGGTAGGAGTGTGAAAGATGATTTTCTTATTTCCAGATAATTTGCACTGATTTGTTTTTATAGTTACACGTTTCTATATGTATATGTGCTTGTTTGTATTATGCACCTCAGGTATAATCCTGTAAATTTTCATAAATTCTAAAACAAGTAAATATTAGGAATCTTCTTTTATCCCACTCCTCTTCGCCCTCAAGAAATCAAAAACAAAAGACCACAGGAGCCACTTCTTGTAACATTGCTGTGGGCTTGGAAGGAGGTGCCAGGGTGGCCGGCGCCTGCAGGGAGGCTGGCCTAGGGGCATAGTCTCTACCTGTTGCCTCTTCAGGGCTGAAGTGGATTCAGGGTCACAGCACTGTGCTCAGCCACCAGATTAGGGTCTTGTTAGGTGCAATGCAGTGCTCAGCGGGTGTTCTGTAGGGCACTAGCAGAAGGGTGTGTTTTCCCTGGAGAGGGTTTAGAGACAGGTTTAAAAATGCCACAATCCCTATCCTGGCTTGGAGAGTTACACTGTACATTAACATTGTGAAAGTTTGAGAAGCTCTGCAGTTCAGACTCAGTTTAGATACTTTGCAACCTCACTTGACCATGGAACTCACCCCACTCTGGAAAAACAAAGAAAATACTACTGTTACATAGTGGTTTTATTCTGAAAATACTACTTTGGGTTTTCCTGGTTTGGTAGGATTTTTTAAGAAAATAGAATATATAAATTCTTAAATTTTTTACTGGGGCATTTATGAGAAACCAAGCAGTTGTAGGGAACCAAGGTAGAAAATCCAGGCTCACATCTAAATCTAATTCTTGCCCAGCCCTACAGTATTGATCATCTTCACACATGAGCATGAGCTTCAAATCTGACCGCCAGTCCCAGCTGACCCTATATTGTCTTCCCCTTTGGTGTTGTAGGAATTAGAGGGGCCAGATGGGTTGGAATTTCTCCAGTATGTGTTTATTAAAAGGTCCCCAAGGTTTTTAGAGTCATACTGATCTTTTTTCAGAGGCTCAACACCTCTGTAGAGCCCTCTGGTCGAGGGGATTAGGAAGATACCCTTGGGAGGGGAACCATGGAAAAATGGAAGAGTCCTTGAAGTCCTAGCATTGACCATACTCAGGCCAAGCATAAGCATTGAAACACCTACATCCGGGAACAAATCTGATCAGGGTGCCATGTGCGAGCACCTGTCACCAAGATGCAAAGATGTAGTTTTTCAAAGCAGAAAGCAGAGGGCCTGGTTGCTGAGAATAGCGAGAAAGGGTGTAGGCCTTGTAAGTGGGCCTTAGAAAAGATACTCTTGTGCATAAAACAAGCTGTCTTGACTCACCACCAGCCCTGCTACTCTGTCGATGGGCTCTCCAACAAAGAGCCTGGCTGGACATTCTCTTGAGTGTCTTTGTAGCACAGAGCTACATGGATGCTTTTATTTATTCTTTTAAATTTTATTTTAGTGGTACATTTTAGATACACATAATGATAACATTCCATAGAGGATTTGTACCTGTACATGGTATATCTTGCTGCTGCTTTTTTCCCCATTCCCCTCCCTTCAACCCCTCTTCCCCTCCTTATTTATAAAAGCATTGTTTCTATTTTTTTCCTCTAAGTCTACTTTTCCCTTGTCCCTCCTTTCCTCCCCTCGCCCCGCTCCCTTGTTCCCCTTCCCATTTGAACAATTTCTTCCCTTTTCCCAATATAATACATTTTAGTCCTTATAGACACTTTCAGTTTCTCACACCAGAGAAACAATGCGGTATTTAAACATGTGTATGATTTATTTCACTTAAGAGTATGATCTCAAGATACATCATGGATGCTTTTAAAACCCATTGGTCCTATATGCCAAGTAGGCATATAGGACTTCGGCGGGCTACTGCAGAAGTATATCTGTGGTTCTTGACAGCCTGAGCGAATGCTATTTACAATCCTGAGTTTTGTGTTTTGGGAGTACACAAGGTAAAGGAGCAATGAAGTTTCAGTCAGAGCCCCAAGTGCAAACCAGGTTAGGAAGTAACCATGGTTCAAGAAAGACTGTAAACTAGCTCTGTCCACTTACCTGAGAGGTAGAAGAGTGAAAAAGAAAATAGAAAAGTTAACCAAAGATTTAAGCAACATGTGGTGAGAACCTTTGTTAACTATACTAAGAAAATGATTTTGGTGAAATTAAGGGGCTTTATGGAGAAGAGGAATGAGTTGGCTGCTGCAAGTTCCTCAAGAACTGTCCTGCTTGCCTGATTTGTTGCCAGGAATCTGTGTGCCCCAAGAAAACTCTGGACCCAAAACGTGGTAATACCTTGCATGCCTTGGAACTGTCTTCCCAAATATTTAGAACTACTTTTACATGAATAGCACATAAGTCCATTTTAAGTCATTACGGAATTCGTACTTATTAAGTACTTTCTTAATCAGAAGATTCTATCATATAGAAGCAGGTCTGAAAATTTTAGATGTTTAAAAGCTTTCATGCTTTCTTGAAAATATTGCAATGATTGCAATATTGTGAACTTATTTTCTCATACTTTCTTGATCGTGGGATTATTCTGGGAGGTTCTGGGAATTTTGAACTTTGCGATACGATGTTGACTATCTGCCTATGTTGGAGAGGGTTAGGAGAGAGGAAAGAGGGGAGACTGGAGGTCAATTCAGTTACTGAGCTATTCTCAACCATCAAAAAGAGGAAGTTTCATTTGGTATTACACATCTGATCCTAAAATGTCCAGACTGAGCCTCACTGCTTCAAGGTAAGTGCTTTGTCCACATAAGGTGTTTTTCTCCTCAAAGCAGCTGACTTTCAAGGTGGCAAGGTTCCTATTTGTCTTGACTCACGTGTATCCCTGCCTTATGGATTTCAAAACACTTCCATGAACATTATCTCATGTCATCCTTACAAATGTAGCTGCTTAGAAGAGTTATGAGACTTAAGGTTGCACAATTAGTGGAGACACAGGAACATGAAGACAAAATTTTGGGTTTCAGTACCTCTGAACCATGACACTGGAGTGTCATTAGCAGGTCGCACTTTGGTGACGTTTCAAATGAGTATTCTTGAAATATCTTTTTAATGTCTATTTAGAGATGAGAGAATGTGGCAGCACTCCTATTTCTCATATTTTCTATTCCTCTTCTCTCTGTGGGGGACTTGGCCAGGAGTGAATGATTAAACAGCAGGACAGAAGCGCATAGGCTCTATGAAGAGTGAATGGTTAAAATGCGGTGTAAAAGCACACAGGCTATGTGAGAATTGAATGATTAAACAAGAAGTTTAGATTAGTGAAGCACGTTATGTCTCGCCGTGTCCATCCCCTATCCCCAAGAAAAACTGCTTAGCCTTCAAATAGCTCCTTCCCAAACTGCTTTTTCTCCTGCTTTTTTCTCTTACACTGATGTTCTACATAAAAGCCAGAGAGTTCTTGGGTTGTTGGCTTTGTTCTTCTCCCAGAGTCTTGCTGGTTGGATGCTCTTGGTTGAGAAATAGCTCCTCTGGGCGTCTCGGTAGATTGAACTAAATTTTGTCTCTGAGCAATGTTTTCATCCTTCATGCTGCCCACGGTCACATACTGCAACACTTCTCTCCTCTCTTCTCCTCCCCTCTTCTCTCCTCTCTTCTTCTCTCCCCTCTCCTTCTCTTTCCTCCCCACCCCAGGGCCTTCACACTGAGCTAACATGAGATAGAATCTCACTAACTTAGCAAGTTGTCCAAGCTAGGCTTGAACTCATGATCCTTCTGCCTGTCTTCTAGAGTGCTAGAATTTTAGACCTGTACCACCACAGCTAATTTTTCATATTTTCTTAGGGAAACTAAAGCCCTATAGCTAACCAAAGGTAAATTGGTTATCTTACAGTACTCAAGTATTCCCCTTACGATTTTTTAAGTATAAGTCAATACTTAAACAAAAATAGGCATATATCATGGCATGAAATTCAACATTGTGATGCACAGAATTTAAGAATGTGTAGGGAATAGCTTGGACCAAAAGATGTCTTTGCTGGATCCCCATGGTTCCCTGGGCAGCCTCTTTTAGAGCCTCACAATATTCATCCCACTGTGTTTGCTGCTTTATTCTTCCCCACTGGATTTTAAGGTCCTGAAAGGGACCACATTGTATTTGTCTCTTTACCTACACTTGGTATGGTATGGAAGTGGAGATAATTGCTTCAGAATTTAACAAACTTTTATTGGCATATCCAAAACTGACACACATGGGCTGGAGATTTAGCTCAGTGGTTAGAGTGCTTGCCTTGCAAGTGCAAGGCTCTGAGTTTGATTCCCAGCACCAAAAAACCCCCCAAAAAACTAAAAAACAAAACTGACACACACACACACCCCCGACCCGCAGAAAAATCCCAAATCCATAGTTTTATTTCATTTCTTCTCTCTGCGACAGTCTCCTTGAAAGACCCAGTTTTGGTGACCTTGGAGATACCAAGCTATCTCAAACTGGTGAAGAATGTGGTACAATGTGACCGGGTCCCACAATTTCCTTATCTTTCCCATATGCAAATACCATTATTTCTAAAAGCCCAGGGCACAAGCTGGGCTGCAAAGTGAGTGAGGAGGAAAGTAGGGGCTGCATGGGCTCCTGAGACGTGAGCAGGTGGGGTGCGGTGGAGTGAAAACAGGAGAGTAGAGGTTTATGGTCCCTGACTGCTTAACACCAAAAAGAGAAGCCTGACCCTGATCCAGCGCTGCCTATGGGATCTTGGTCACCGAAACCTCTCTTCTAAAGGGTGAACACGGTTTGCTCCTCTCCTTGGTTTCGACCTCAAGTGAACGTTAAATCAAAATCCAGTTTAAGTGGCAGAATGCTTTCTTGCCTAGCAAGCCCAAGGCCCTGAGTTGGATCCCCAGCAACCTCCTCCCCCAAAAAAGAACAAAACCCAATTTAATGGAACAGTTGCTGGGAAACTAAGTGTCAAATATCTGACATCTCCAAAGAGGAGACTGTTCTAAATCTACAGTGGTGAAAAGCGGCCTCCACTTCCTCCTCTCCACATACGTCCTCCCTTTAGTGAGTTGAAAATGCACACAGTGGTGGCTCTCCCACAGTGAGCCAGCTGTCCTGCCTTGTCCAGCTCGGCAGGTCCTCCCAACAGGCAGAGAGGGGAGTTAGTAAATGAGGGAGGACATTATGGTCTTTTCAGAAGCAAAACTCTGGGAAAAATGCTTGAGTAACAACTATCAACTCATCTTCTGAATTTCTCTTGCAGCTCGTTTAATAATCTATTTCCAGCTTCCATGTAGTTCTCAGCATGGGTGCCTTTTATCCTGCTCCGGTGCTGTGCCAAATCATCTCTGTCTTCCATTAGCTTGCTGAGGGGAGGACAGGCATTTGAGCTGGAGTCTTCTCCCTTGTGTGCTCTCCTGGGGACACAGATGCAGGTTGTGTGCTTGCTTTACTTTGTCCCTAGACTTCCCCTCTCCTTGCTTTCTGTGTTCTAGGCTACCCCTCTGCGAGGTAGGGGAAGGGGGCGTTGGCTGTTAAGCAAAGAGACCTAATTTCCACATTCTTCAGTGTGGCTGCCACACATACTGCTCAGACACTGGCTGGGAATGCAGCCTTGGACGCCAGTTGGTGGGTGCCTGTCTTGCTGCTGGCTCTGCCAAAGCATGTGGTTCTTATTGCAGTCAGTCATGAATGCCATCTTCCTCAGATGTCTGAGTCCTTTGGAAATTGGGCTCTTAACGCAGTCCCACTGGGGTTGACCATGGGCTACCCTAACAGAATTTTCATGTAGACTTCCAGTTTCCTCAGAGCCAAAGAAAAACAAATTGTGAAAGGGGAGTGGTAGAGTGAGAAGGTGGTCTAAGGACAGCTGTTCTGAGCTAAATAAAATTATAGCCCTGATGCAAGCGGTAAGTGCAGCACCTTCTGCACCTGAAACCATCCCCCAAACAGTGCGTTGTGGTTTGGGGACCATCTTAGGGCCGTCATAATAAAGTACGACAAACTGGGTGGCTTGAAACAACAATTTATTGTCTCACAGTTCTGGGAGCTAGGCCTTCAAAATCAAGGTGTTAGAAGGATTGATTCTTTGTGAGAGCTCTGAGAGAGAAACTATGCCTCTCTCTTTTTTCTTTTTTAAAAATTTTATTTTAATGGTACATTTTACATATACATAGTGATAACATTCATCATAGAGAATTTGTACCTGTACATGGAATATCTTGCTGCTTTTTTTCCCATTCCCTTCCCCTGCCTTCAACCCCTACTCCCTCCTTATCTACAAAAGCTTTGTTCCCATTTTTCTCCTTCTATTCTTTTTTCTCTTTTCCCTCTGTTCCTTTCCCCCTTCCCCTTCCTTATTCCCCTTCCCATTTGAACAGTTTCTTCCCTTTCCCAATATAATACATTTTAGTTCTTATTTATATTTTCTGTTTCTCACACCAGAGAAAAAATGCAGTATTTAAACATGCGTGTCTTACTTGTTTCACTTAAGAATATGCTCTCAAGATGCAACCCTTTACCTAGAAATATCTCAAGCTTATTGTTCTTTATGGCAGAGTAGTATTCCATTGTATAAAAAAAAAACCCACATTTTCTTTATTCATTCATCAGTTGATGGACATTTGGGCTGTTTCCAAGATTTAGTTATTACAAACTGTGCCACTATAAATAAACATGGGTGTTATGTATCACTGTGGTATGGTGTTTTTAATTCTTTTGAGAGGATCCCAAGAAGGAGGATAGCTGGGTCAAATGGAACCTCTAGTCCTAGTTTTTTGAGGAATCTTCACACTGATTTCCATAGTGGTTGCACCAATCTGCATTCCCATCAACAGTGGAGAAGGGTTCCTTTTTCTCCGTAGCCCCTCCAGCTTTTGTTATTGGCTGATTTCTTGATAATAGCTGTTTTTCTGGAGTGAGATGGAATCTTAGTGTTGTTTTAATTTGCATCTCTCGGATGACCAGTGATGTTGACCATTTTTTCATGTGTTTATTTCCTGTTTCTACTTCTTCAACTGAGAAGTGTGTATTCATTTCAGCTGCCCATTTTTGGATTGGGTCTTTAAATTTCAAGGGCCTGATTTTTTTTGAGTTCTTAATATATTTGAGGTATCAATCCTTTGTCGGAGGAATAGCTGGGAAAAATTTTTGCCCCCTCTATGTGTTGTCTCTTCGCTCTGTTGGTGGTTTCTTTTGGTGTGCAAAAGCTTTTTAATATGATCAGGTCCCAGTTGTTGATTCTTTGTGATATTTCCTGGGCAACTGGGGATTTGTTCATAAAGTCCTTGCCTACACCTATGTCTTCAAGTGTTCTACCTATTCTATCTTTCAGCAGATTTAGTGTTTCTGTTTTAATATTTAGATCTTTGATCCACCTTGATTTTAGCTTAGTGCATGGGGAAAGATACGGGTCTAGTTTTAATCTTCGGCACGTGGAGAGCCAGTTTTTCCAGCACCATTTATTAAAGAGGCTGTCTTTCTTCCAGTGAGGGTGTTTGGCTCCTTTGTCAAAGATAAGGTGACTGACAGTGTTTGGACTTGTTTCTGCATCTTCTAATCTGTTCCATTGGTCCTTGGGTCTGTTTTTTTTGCCAGCACCATGCTGTTTTTATTACAGTAGCTTCATAATAAAAATTTCAGGTCAGGGATTGTGATGGCCTATGCTTTGCTTTTGTTGTCCAGAATTGCTTTTGTAATTCTAGATTTCTTCTGGTTCCAAATGAATTCTAGGATTATTTCTCTAATGCTATGAGGTATGCTCTTGGTATTTTAATTGGAATTGCATTGAATCCGTATAACAATTTTGGGAGTATGTCTATGTTTACTGTATTGGTTCTTCCTACCCAAGAACAAGGGATATTATTCCATTTTTCTAGTATCTTCTTTTATCTCCTTTTTCAGAGTACTGTAGTTTTCAGTATATAGATCTTTTACTTCCTTCGTTAGATTGATTCCTAGGTACTTCATTTTTTTGGATGCTATTGTGAAAGGTTTTGTTTCCC
This sequence comes from Hystrix cristata, assembly GCA_004026905.1. NCBI lineage: Eukaryota > Metazoa > Chordata > Mammalia > Rodentia > Hystricidae > Hystrix > Hystrix cristata. Next base: position 66,174 of record PVJO010003727.1, on the reverse strand, counting down.
TAATTTCTCTCTCAGTGAGTCTGCTATTTGTGTACAGGAATGCTATTGATTTTTGAGTGTTGACTTAGTACCCAGCTATGCTGCTGATTTTGGTTATTAAATCTAAAAATCTTTTGGTGGAGGTTTTGGGGTCCTCTATGTAGAGTATCGTGTCATCTTCAAATAATGATAATTTAACGTCTTCCTTTCATATCCTTATTCCTTTTATTTCTTTCTCTTGTCTAATTGCTCTGGCTGATGTTTCCAGAACTATATTGAATAAGAATGGTGGTAGTGAACATCCTTGTCTTGTTCTGGATTTTAGAGTGAAAGCTTTCAGTTTTTGACCATTTATTATGATGTTGGCTATTGGTTTGTCACGGATGGCTTTTATCAGATTGAGATAAAGCCCATCTATTCCAATTTTCTGCAGGGAGAGGTTTTCTTCATGAATGGGTGTTGGACTTTGTCAGGTGTTTTTTCTGCATCTATTGAGATGATCATATGGTTTTTGTCCTTGGCTCTGTTAATATAGTGTATCACATTTATTGATTTGTGTATGTTGAAAGAGTTTTGCAGGGTACAGCAATCTGGGCTGAAGGTTGTTTTCTTTAGGGCTTGAAACACTTCACTCCAAGTTCTCCTTGACTTGAGGGTTTGTGTTGAGAAGTCTGCTGTGATTCTGATGGGCTTTCCTTTATAGGTTATTTGTTTCTTTTTTCTAACAGCTTTTAATATTCTGTTCTTGTGTTGAATTTCTGGAATCTTGATTATCTACATTGGGGTAGATTTTTATTGATTGTGGCTAATTGGAGTTCTATATGCCTCACTTATCTGTCAATGTCAAGTTCTTTTTCCATACTTGGGAACTTTTCTGCCATTACTTCTGTGAATAGGTTTTAAAAATGTCATTTATACTATGCCCTGTTTTTTCATTGATTCTGATCAATCTCATGTTATTCTTCTTTGTGTCATCTAGCAGCCATTAGATTGATTTTTTCATGGTCCCTTACCATTCTGAACTCTTTCTTTTCATGATTATTAACCACAATCTTGTCTTCTATAGCTGAGATTCTTCACGTTGTTTCATTCTACTGCCTAGACTTTCAATGGAATTTTTAATCTCCTGGACATGTGTTTGAATCTGTTTCATGGATCCCATTTCTTTCCTATGTTGGGCATTTATGTTTTCCATCATTTTCCTAAGCTCTCATATTTTTTTTTAAATCTGTATCTTTTCTAGAGTCACTAATCATGTCTTTAATTCTGGAAATGATTTCTGTTTTGATTTTTTTCTAGAGCATCATTCATCTGCTTTGTTACTTCCACTGTTCCTGCTTCCAAGAGTCTGGGTGGGAGGCTTTCAGATTGTTCCACCTCGTTACCCCTTCAGTTGGCTTTTGGTGAGCTGGAGGTCTGGGGTTGCATCTTGCTTGTGTGTCTTCTCATTTTCTATTTTTTCTTTTTTTAAGTTTAATTCCTGAGTTGATGCTTATGAATTGCCTGTGGCAGGTAGCTTTATTGTTAGTATTGAGAACCCTTTGGAAATGACTACTTCCTCAGAGACGTCTTCCAGGTGTAGCTGATTTTTGGGTTCTGAGTCCGTTACATGATCCTTCCTCTTCAATTTATTGGGGCTGAGAAATTGCTGTGTATTTGGCCAGCCCTTGGTTCTTTGATCCAGGTCTACAGTGTTGTTTGTGACCCTCTGCCAATCTCAGTCTTGGCATACAAGAAGAACTGACAGAACTGTTCTGTCACCTTGTCTAAACTCATACACTCAGCAACAACAATAGCATCAAACACAGCCTAGAAGATGACAAACTATGGTAACTATCAATCTGCCACCTTTAACCATATGAACTAAATTTTTGGTTATATAACTATATCCAAAATAAACCAGAGACTTGTATACAGTAAGTATGCCCTCATTATGGCGATTTTACTCTCAGGGGAGAAAATTCAAAAGGGATTAGGAAGAAAAAAATAGAGAAATAGAAGAAGAGAAAGAGATGAGAAACAAGGTTGGAGGACGGGGAAGATTATGCAAACTTTGGGGAACTAGTAAAGAAAATAGGAGGGAAGGAGAGAAGGAAGAAATAAAAACAAGGACAGAACAAAACAATAACAATGAACAACTAGAATTTCACTTCTGTATAAAAATAAGAGAAAAAGAAAAGAGAGGAAAAAAGCAAAAAGAAAAGAAAAGAAAGCAACAACAAAGGAAAAAGAAAAAGTGCACTTCCAGGCATGTCTATGTTATCTCTCGTAGACAGAGTAGGCAGGCCCAGGTCCTTGTTGATTAATCCCAGCAGTAGATTATGGCATGGTAATGGGTGTTTCCAGCTGAGTTCAATAGCAAGCCTTCACCAATTCCACTAAAGTTTAGCTTGGTCTCTGGCTGTGGGGTTGGAACCTGATTTGTTCAGCTATAGACACACTGTGTGTCTCCCATGGGCTTGGACTCAGTTACCTGCTGGTTTGAACTTGGCTCCCTGCCCTTCTGCTGACTCGAATTTGAACTCTGCTCCACCTTGCCCCGGCTTGCCCTGGTACCAAAAGCCCCTGGCAGCTTTTCTGAGTTCTGAGCTTGGCCCCTTTCCAAAACTGCGATTGCCTGATTGTCCTCTCCTGGGGGATGTCCGATCCCAGATAACTTACCAGTCACTGCAGTCTGCTGTGTCGGCTGCTCTGTTCCACTTGTGTGTCTTTCCATGGAGGCCTCTGGGGCCATCACTAGTCACCGTGAGTCTGCAGGCTGCACGAAGAGCTGAGGTCATGAGCCAGGGCTGCAAGTGGGGACTGTGAGCCAGGGCTCTGGGGGAAGGCACTGTCAGTCTGTCACCTCCTTCTTCTGTACTGGTCTCTCCTTTTGCTTTCCCTGTGGGCTTCAACTCTTGCTTCAGATCCCTGATGGGTCCTGGGAATGCACTTCCCTCCTTCTTCTCTTCCCTGAATTGCTATATTCCAGTGTCCGGACAACAGATCTCATAGAGGCTTTTTTCTCTGCTGCTCACCGCTCCACCATCTTCCTGAAGTTGCCTCTCTCCTAATTTCTGGTAAATCCAAACATTCCTTGGATTGTAGATACTGTGTTCCATTTTATGAAGTATTCTCCTTGGGATCTGTCTTCATATGACTGTCTTCTAACAGAGACACCAGTTATATCAGATTAGGGGCCTGCCCAACTCCAATAGACCTTAACTCTACCGCTTTAATGACCCTATTTCCGAATAAGGTCACATTCTGAGGTACTGTGGTTAGGACTTTAACATATCTTTTTTGGGGGTGGTTCTGGGGATTGAACTCAGGGCCTTGCATTACATATCTTTTTTAAGGGGACACACAACTCATAATAGAGACAAAAGGCTGAAGCAAATGGATCTGGAAGAAGTTAACTGGGGTAACTCGGAAGTGCCTACCAGAACAATGGTCTTATTAATTCTACAGGGAAAGTTGTCTAAATTCCAAGATGTCATAAAACACTGTATGTATTGTATTAGTTAATGTTTTGGTGACAAATAATATAAATTACTGTATTTATTAGGGATGTATGTAGGTGCATGGTAAATATTTGCCAAGAAAACCAAAAGGAATGAATTACAAGAGAACAACAGAAAAAGAGGGCCTTTACCTTCACCTTTTTTTCTAGTAAGAAAAAGTGTTTTTTTAATCTTGAGAATCCTAAGAGATTAGGAAAAAAGTTTGTGAAATGAAAGTTATTTCAGAAATAAGTTTTAGGGGAGAGTTTCCAAAATTGTTAGCCTCAGTAATGATGATAATGGCCAACATTTGGAGCAACTATGGTCTACAAGGGTTGGAGCTAATTTCACTGTCCCTCTTAATTCTCGTTAAGAATTCTTTGGAGTTAGTACAGTAGATACCGATCCTGGCTATGTAGAACACTAACTGTCTATTATATTTGGATCCTAAATGTTTCTCCAAGTGTCATGTAGTGAAGCCTTGGTTCTTGGGGCAGCAATGTTCAGAGGTGGAGCCTTTGGGAGGTCATTGGATCATGAGGGCTCTGGCCTCATCAATCGACTAATCCATTTATGGATTCATAGTTTGCTGGGCTTTTGGGAAGTTTGGGAAACTTTAGGAGGTGGGGCCTAGCTGGAGGAAGTTGTTCATTGAGTCATGGCCTCGAAGGGTATATCTCATTCACACACTTTTGTCTCTCTCTCTTTCTACTTCCTGGCTGCCATCAAGTGAGCAGCTTTGCTCTACTATATGTTCACTGCCATGATGTTCTCCTTCACCACAGAAACAGAGACAATGGAGCCAAATGACCATGGACTGAAACCTCTAAAACTGTGAACCAAAATAAATCTTGCTTCCTTTAAGTTGTTTATGTTGGGTATTTTATCACAGTGATGGAAAATGACTAACATAATGTCCTATCAAATGATTGATCCCTTAAAGCAGTACTGGGTCTTGTTCTTCTTTGTTCCTACCCAGAGAGCAACCAGAAATATGATCATGCTCAGTAAATGGAGGTCATAAATAAGTGGCTCTTAAGGAAGCAAGAACCTTACTCAGTTCCTCTGGTTCCAAAGCAGGGATGTTGAATTTGCAGGGAGGCACCACTGGATGTTTCCAAAGGAGACTATAGTGCCTCATCATCTTTTAGAAAGGCAAAAGAAATTTTCTGGGGTACTCTAAGCTGAAATAAGAGCTGACTTTCCGTTGAGCCCAAAATCTGTGGGTGGTGGATAGATCTACTTCTATTTCCTTATAAATAAAAAATGAAATGCATAACCACAAATAAAAAACTCAATTTATCTGAATTTTCCGAATCTCTTCTTCCTGGGTGGGTACTATGTTAATAATGCTTCAGTTTGGCAATAGATTTTTTTTCCAAATCTTTTGGAATTTATCTTAGCACAATACATGGCTATAACACAATACCATAAACCAGATGGTTTATAAATAACAGAAATTTATTTTTTACAGTTCTGGAGGCTGGGAAACTTACGATCAAGGCACTGTCAGATTTGGCGTCTAGTGAGGGCTTACTTCCTGATTCATAAGTAGTTCCTTCTCACTCTGTCCTCATATGGTAGAAGAGGCACAGGTTTCCCTGAGGATTATTTTTTTGGGGGATGCTGGGGATCAAACTCAGGGCCTTGCACTTCCTAGGCAAGTGCTCTAGTACTGAGCTAAATCCCCAACCCCAGGACTTTTTTTTTTTTTTAAATAGGGACAGTAATCCCATTCACGAGAGGTCTGCTAAAAGCCCCACTTCCCAAAACCATTACACTGTTGATTAGGTTTAAACATAAGAATTTGGGACGTGGATATTAATATTTAGACGTAGCAGTATCTGTCTCACATGATCCTTTATAGCAACCTCCTAAGGAAAAGATGACATGTATTCTCACAAGGGAAGACAAGGAAGCCGAGAACCAGTAGGACTACTTTCTCATCTTAGTCGGATGATAAGAAAAAAACCAGATCTAAAGCAGATCTAAACCAGATCTCCCAGCCCAGAACCAGAACATCTGCACCCTACCACTTGCCCACCACAGCTACCAGGACTTTATGTGTTTTGAGTATCATCAACCTGTAGGTTAAACTGGTCAGTTGGTTCTGACCTGACTGGACCTCCGTGTGGACCTAAAATTGCACATGTCGGTGCTTTCCCAAGGCATCACCATGCTCAGCAGTGATGGCAGGAGCAATTATTACTTCATTCATTTATTCATAAATACTAGTTGAGCCCCTACTATGTGTCAGGCACTGAGCTAGGCACCAGAGATAGAATAATGAATAAGACATGTCAATTTTACCCTCATTACATTTTTATCCAGTGTAGCAAAAAGTATTAAATAGGTACTTAATACCTAGGTATTTAAATACAAGGTATTTAATTACAGTTGCAAAACTGGTTTTCTAAGGAAAAAGTACAGGGAGCTACAGAAAGAGTTAATAAGGAACAGGTATAAGTCAGTTTGTACTGCTATAACAAAATACCATAAACTGGGTGACTTATAAACAGCAGAAATTTATTTCTCACAGTTCTGGAGACTAGAAGTGAGGTCAGGGTGGTAGCATGTTCAGATTCCAGTGAGGGTCCTCTTGTGGGTTGCATACTGCTAAGTTCTCATTGTATCCTCACATGGCAAAAAGAGAGCTAGCTAGATTGTTGATATCTTCTTATAATATCTTCTTATTATCACTTTTTCTCTGGGACACAATACCTGACAACCTACAACTTAAAGGAGTAGAGGTTTTAGCTCACATTTTAGAAGTTTCAGTCTTGTGTGATCTGCAGTATGGTGGCAGGGCCTGGACAGAGGAAAGCTGCTTGCCTCCTGGAGCACAGAATGCAGAGTGTGAAGGGAGGAACCGGGAAGGGAGACATGCCCTTTCAAGTCACTCCCTAGGGACCTGCCTCTTCTCAGACCCCACTTCCTAAGAGCCGGTCAGCTATAGTGCCCTACAATCCAATTTTCTTCCAGAAGCCACCTTCCAGTACATGAAGCTCTTGGGGGACATCTGGATATAAACCAGAACAGACACTCATCTCCATCATGAGAGCTGTCCCTCCTAATCTAATTACCTCCTAAGAGCCCCTTCTCTGAAGGCAGTCATATTGGGATTAAGGTTTCACTTGGTGAATTTTAAGGGACAGAAACATTTAGCCTTTCACAGAATCCAGTTTAGTGTGAGGCATGGTTATGAAGGGAAATGTTGTGAGATCAGAAAGCCAACTAGAGATCAGGTCATGGGACCTTATTGGCTAAGTTTTTTAAGTGCTTATAATTTAATTTCCAGGTATAATGAGAAACCATTGAAGGGAAGTGATGTGATCTGATTTGCAAGTTTAAAAGACCACTGTGCCTTCTCTGTAGCAGGCTAAGTGTGAGTATGAGAGACATGTGGAATGTGTCAGCCCTAATGAGCTACTTTAGGGCAGTGGCCTCCGTTTTGTCCACACCAAGGGTTGGTGTCCTTGGGCTTCTTCATCGGTCCCTGGTCCAAGTAGCTGAGGCTATGGTAACATCTTTGGTTTCACCTGATGGCAGTTACACAAGCTGTAGACAGTCAGGTGGGAAAGAATGAGAATGCTTGATGTTTTTCAAAAGGAGTATATTTTTGTATCAGACACCTAGGTTTTTATATATTCTTATATTTTGCTCAGTAATAATTCCAGTACTTTAACCCAGAAATCACAATAATTTAGTTGAAGCCTGACTTACTGAGCATTAAGTGTATTGCAAAAATTTTTTTGTAACTGTAGGATCTCATGGTTCTATATCATTATTCCACTAGTTGTGGAGTAGGGCTCTGTATCAGGGTTCAGTGCAGAAAGCATAAACCATTTCAAGCACAAAGGGATTCAGAACAAGGAATAAGGTGCTTGCAAAGCCTGTGAAAGGGCTGGAACAGAGACTCCATCTCCATTTTAGAGGAACCTCTTCAGGCCCTATCCGGTGACAATATAATTTTATCAGTTAATGGCTTTCCTGCTGTTGGGACAAAATACATGATACCCACAACCTAAAGAAGGAGAGGTTTATTTGTAGTTTCAGAGTTTTCAGTCCATGGCCAGCTGGCTTCAAGGGAGAAACATCATGGAGGAAGAGCATGGCACAGGAAAGCTGCTTAAGTCATGGAGACTGAGAAACAGAGTGAAAGGGAAGGTGCCAGAGAGGAAGGGGTCAGGGACCAGATTTAGTCCCCAAGGTAATACCTCTCTGACCCACTTCCTGTAACTAGGCCTCACCTTCTAATAGTTCATTCGGCTATGAACTTATTAGTGGGTTAGAGGTTAGTGCCCTTACAATCCAGTTACCTGATCAAGACCCTCTTAATCCAGGAAAGCTGACAATCAAGATTAACTGGCACAGCATTTATCTTGTTTTTAGTTTGGGGCTATTATAAAAATGGCTTAAGTTTTTTTTTAAAGAAACACCTCAGGTCATTCTGGACCAGGTCAGCCATGTTTTGAGAAGCACTACTCTCAAGCATACATAGAAAGAGTAAATATTTTGCCCAAAGCCACAAGGCCTACAAGTGCCAGAAAATGGACTTGAGAGCCCATGCTTTTTCTACTTAGAGAAGAGACCTAAGGAGAGCCTTGAAAATATGGTACCTATTTCATTATCAGTTGCTGAATAAAAAAGACAATCACTTTGACTACAATAAAAATTATGTCTTATGATTCTGTGGCACTGGCTAGGTTGTTCTTCTGTTGGCCTTGCATGAGCTGTCTCATGTCGACGCATTTTGTAGGCAGGCCCACTGGATGCTGGGTTCATCTCAGACAGTGGGGCTTCTTTGTCTGTGATTTTTTTTATCCTCAGGAGTCTAGACCAAGCTTCCTCTCACAACAGTGGGAATAATCAAGAAAGTCACAATGCACAAGTACTTAGCAAGTCTCTCCTTGTCCATGGTTGCCAGTGTCCCGCTGGCCAAAACAAGTTACATGGTCTTGCTCAGATTCAGCATAGAATGGCACTGTGCTAGGGATTCACTGAGTGAAGGCATTAAGGTAAAAATCTCCTATAGCCAGGAAGTTTATGTTTTAGAGGAAATGAGATCCGAGGCAGGACATAGTTGACAGAGTCAGGGAGTTAGTAATTACAGGATTAAAGAAAATTTCAATGGTACCAGAAGGGCCAAAAGAGAGCCTCCCTGAAGGAAGGGACTACATTTGTCTACTCATCTTTACAAACCACACAGTACTCAAGGAGTTGGTGCTTAGGACATAATGGCTAAACTGCGTCAGAGTATCAATGATACGTTGGAAGGCTAGGACCTAGAAGAAGGATGGCTAAATAATAACCTGTTAAAAGAAGACAGACTTCTTAGGCAGGGAAAGATAAATGTTAAGAGGAGAAAAATACTGAAACTGTGAAATGAAGAAAGATAAATGTGATGAAAACATTAACACATTTGCTCCACAAATAAACTGCGTACTCTTTCAACCAGTCTCTACTGTTTTCTAGACACTATGCAAGGGAATAGAGCTGTGTCTCAAAACATGGGTCGCCAGAGCAGTGTGGAATACTTAGACTTTTAGAAATAGCTGACACAGGTAGCTGGTGGATGGACCTGAGACAAGGAAGAGCCCCTGGTTCCATGGTCTTCCTGTAACCTACAAGGGAATACAGAAGTCACTGCTCACCCCAGTGGAGTGTAGCGGATACTATCAGTGCCCTCACTCTATATTTTTGCCCTTATTGCTTCAGGAGAGGACAGACTACGGAGCTGCCAGCACCTGGGTATTCTGCTGGAGGCTTTCTCTGGCCATTCCCACTGTAGAGAGAGTTGTCCTCCATCAAAGACTGATAGAAGTTGTTATATAGTATTAAAACCAAACCAGTTATTCCCTATAAACCCAGAGACAAACAGTGCCCATTATGCCATTAATCAATATACAAGGAGTTCTGAAAAATATAAAAGACTACAGTTTTGTTAATGACATTGTACTCAGAATTGTTTAATGAAGATTATGGCTATGTATTTCTTATACTTCTGTAGCTGCCTGCTCATTGGGCTTCTGGCGCCCATCTTATTTCCCACCAACCCACTTTCTCTACTTCCAAGTGGCCTTTGAAATGCAAATATGGTCATTAAGCTATATGAGGACAGGGATGTTATTCTCCACTGTATCTTCAATGCCTGGTAGGCACTTAGTAAATACGTACTTGACTATATTGTAGGAAAGTCCCAGTTCATGAACAGGATGTGGTATACCCCCAAATTTCTCATGTAAGGAGGTCCTTGGAATTTGAAATATATCTGGCCATCCTGATAGATGGTTTCTAGCTTGTGGGGCTAACATAAAAACAAAGTTTGCTATGATAGAGCCTCACCCTGATTGGCTTTCCTGGTAGCCTTCAGCAGCAAACCATAGATTAGGGAAGGAGGAAGAAGAAAAGGAAAAAGGATAGGCCTTAGGAACCATTTGGAAGTGGATAATTTGTTGTTAATATCTCCTTGGTTTGCCCTTTGCTGTTTGGACTTCTGTGGTACTGTGATGTGCCTTCTCTGCACCTGTCCCCATCATGCTGCACCCCTCTGGGCTACTCCACTCCACCCCAGCCCCTCTTGTCGTCCCTATTCTGCCAGTGTCAACCTCTGTTCCTAGTTCTATGAATAATATCAAGTACTGAACCAATTGAGTGAATTCTCACTCTAGATGGATATTTAGTAGCTCTTTAACTTTCCTAGAGATATTTCCATTTTTCTAAATCAGTTTAGCTTAAGTAAATCTCTAATTAGGAGAATTCATTACAACAAGATAAAATGAAAAAAAAATGGCGGAAGATATTTTGGGTCAGGTACTCTCTCCAACTTTTCAGCATTTTTCCCCCTCCAGATTCCACCCCTAGGACTGATCATATGGATTAATCTGGGTTTTTATAACTTTTTTTTTTTAAAGACCTTCCACCCAACCCCACTTTCCCCCCACAATTCCCATAGGCCTGGTTCAGAAGTGGACCTTTGAATGAGTACGGCCTACAGAGTGGACCCTTCCTCATTGACTTGGCTGATTTGCTCCATCCCTGTTGGCTTTGTACCGACATATGTGTGCCTTTACCCTCACTCTGCCTTTAGGGTCAGTTGAACCAAGCCCAGAATCAAAATGTGGTCAGTACTAAAAGAACAAGAACCAGGATAATTGGAGGGAATTTCTAAGTGGACAGTCTGGGGATTTCCATGCTGACATTTATATCTCTTTAATTCTGTGTTATTCAGATGTGTTCATATTTGGCTACTACCACAAAGGACTCTGACCAGGGGATTTCTGCTCTTGCAGCTGTAGCAAAGAAATTGGATTAGAAAAGGTTGTTACAGTGATATTGCCCAAGTTCCCAACAGCTAGTTAGAAGAGAGCAGACTTCCCGGCCTCTAATTCTATGTTCTTTTGATAAAAAGTGAATGCTTTTTGTCCCTTAAAATATGAGTCTCTGTAATAAACTTAAAGATTAGTTCCTTCCTCTTGAGTCAGAAAAAAATAAGTTTATGTTTGCAGCATCTTTGGCCTGAGATAGCATTTCTGAAAATGTGTTATCTCACTCAACATTAGTTATTTTACAAAGGGCTTCAAATGCAAACATTTACTTTTTGCCATTTTGAATACTTACAATACACACTAACATATTAAAGGTTCTAAGAAGCCTTGTAACAATTAAATCGTGTTTATTGAACTCACTGTTTCCTCCAAACTTATTTGGCCAGGAGTTACTTCTCTTCCTTCCCTTTTTCCCCTCCCTCCTCTCTCCCTCTCCTTTCTTTTTCTCTTCTTCTCTCCCTCCTCTCCCTCCCTCCCTTCTTTTTTTATTCCTTCCTTTTCATGAAACATTGTTATTAAGTAGTTTTGAGAAATATTGTATTAAAGCAATTGAAAATCAGTCTCCTGTGGGGCACTCTTTTCTTCTGAGAGCAAGAACTGTTTTAATATGTTAGCTGTGTTCTCTACTATAGACAACATTACCAAATGCTAACATTAAGGGATGCTTAGTTGATTTATATCTTGGGAAGGCTTTGATTTAACTTAGTTTTTTTTTTCTTCCAGTATTGCAGATTGAATCCAGAGCCTTTTCTGTTAACTATATCTCTAGTCCCTTTTATTTTTATTTTTTTAATTTTGAGACAGGATCTCACTAAGTTGCTAAGTTTTCCAGGCTGGCTTTGAACTTGTTATCTTCCTGCCTCAGCCACCTGTGTAGGTGGAATTATAGGCATGTGCCACTGCACCTAGCTTAATTTAGGTCGGTGGCACAGCACGCACGCAGAGCTGTCCCTGTGGGTACATGAGCCAAGTTGCCCCAGCAGCCCAGCATTGGATAATAGCACACAAAAGCATGCCAAATGTGAACTTTCACTTTTTAATAAAAAGCTATTTGCATCATTGAAATCTCTGTTACTGTGTTTTTCTTTTAAGACAAATGATGTTGATGTATGAGTTGTTTTTTCTAAACTAAAACTTAGTATTCAGGTTTAAGTGCAGTATCGGCACTTTGCGATAAATAAGTGGGTTTTGGGTTGCAGTTGAGCACTCAGTCTTTAAAAGGTTCGCCATCACCAATTTAGGTTTTTCTTACAGCGTTCTTTCACTGCCTAAAATATATTTTGGTACATGGAGACCAGGTTTACAGATCTTATATAGTTGTCTATAAGGGAAACCAGCAGGTGAGATGTATTTGTTGCTTTATAACAAGTCTTGAAATTCAGTAGTTCAAGTCATTCAACTTTTCAAGATTTCGTAGCTTTTCTGAGAATTTTTTACTTGCATATAAATTTTAAAGTTATATTGCCAGTTTCTGCAAAAAAAGGCCTGCCACAATTTTGATTGTGATTGCATTGAGTTGGTTAATCAATTTGAAGAAGATGGATATCCTAACAATAATGAGTCTTCCATGAACATGGTATATATCTTTCTTTTTTTTTTCTTTCTGTGTTTTTGAACTTTTAGAATTTCTCTTAGTTTGGTAGTTCTAAGTATAGAAATATTGCATATTTTCCCAATATTTGACATATAATACTGTGACTTTGTCCTCTTCCCATTTTCTAACATACCCATTTGCCTTATCCTTTGTTTTTTCATAGTACTTACATCTTTTCATATAATATATAATTTATGGCTTTGTTTATATATAATCAAAGTATATTTTATTCTTATGTTTAATGCTTATAGTCTTTCTCTTTCCATAAGAATGTAAGCTCCACGACAGGAGGAATATTTGGTTTGTTCATAAATGTACCCCAAGCTCTTGAAATAAGCTTTGATATATAGTAGATGGTAAAGAGTTGTTAAATTCAATTAATGAATGGACAAAACACAGAAAAGGAAGCAAAAAGGAAGCAAAAAGGAGGGTAATCTATAGTATGTTCCCAAAAATCTTCCCCCTTTCCTTCTCTCAGTTTCTAACCCTTAGAGGGCGGAAATGCCCCTATCCCAGTCAAACTTCCATTTCCATCCACCACTGTAACAGTCTTCATCAGGATCACCAATGACTTCCTTTTCCCCAAACCTACTGGATATATTTTAGTCTTTATCATGTATAGCATCACAGAAGCATTTGACACTGTTAACTCTGCCTTCTTGAAAACTTCCTTTGTCAGCAAGAATATTCTCGGGATTATCTTTCTACCTTTATGACACATTCTTTAAAGACTCTTTTGCTAGCCTGTCTTTTACTTTCTGACCTCAAATGCCTGAGTTACTTTGGACACTGTTTATGCCCTCTGTTGTAGGCTGAATCGTGTTCTTCCAAAATTTCTTGTAATCTTTCTTAAACTCCAGAACTTCAGAATGTGACTGTATTTGGGGAGTATGGTCTTTCAAAAGTCAATTAAATGAAAACGGGGTCATTAGGGATGGGCTTTAATTTGCAATGACTGGTATCCTTATAAGATGAAGAAATTTGGACACAGATGTGTACAGAGGGAAGACCATGTGAGGCCCAGAAGATGGCCATCTACAAGCCAAGAAGCTAAGAAACCAACTTGTTGACACCTTGATCTCAGACTTCTTACCTCCATACCTATGAGAAAATAAATTTTTCCTGTTGAAGCCAACCAGTCTCTGGTACTTTATTATGGAAGCCCCAGCAAATTACTATACTCTCATTTCTTCTCACTTTATTCTTAAGTGATTTCACTAACTCCAATAGCTTTATGTACCACCTATATGCTGAGTCCTTAGTCTTTCATCTCTAGATCAAATGTCTGTCCTGAGCATCACATCCATGTATCCAGCTAACCATCTACTTGATATCTTTGCTTGGGGTGGACAGCACAGCCCAGCTGAGACTAGAAGTATTTAACAAACACTTCAGCTACAACCCACTGCAAGAGAGGCAGAGTTTGACCCTGCTTTTAGCTGAGTTAAATTACCCAATAAACATAAAAATCCATATTCTAACAGCGAATATAATAGTCAACATCTATTCACAATGTCCACATAAAATTCAAAGTTTCTAGGGATACAGAAAAATTAAAAATGTGATCATGTACTCAAAAAAAAAAAGATAGGGGATCAATGGAGACCAACCTTAAGATGACACAGCGCTTAGGTTTAGAAGATAAAGATTTTAGCTGATAAATGTTTTGTAAGTACAGTATTATAACAGTTCATGAGGGTAAATATCCTATGGGAATAAATAGTAACTCAGCAGAAAAATAGAAAATGGTAAAATAGAGCAAAATGGTAAAATAGAGCAAAATAGAAATTCTAGGCAAAAAAAAAAAAAGAGTATTTTTAAAGTTTACTGGAGATTTGGGAGGCTGTGGTTCAAACCCAAAGCTTCACACACACAAGTTACATGCTCTACCATTGAGGTACATCCCTCCAGCCCTTACTGGAGATCTTAATATCAGAATAGGGATGGGAGAAGGATCAGTGAACAGAACAGTAAACAGAGTAATAAAAATTACCCAATTTGAAGAAGAGACAGGAAAAAGATTTTTAAAATGCACACAGTCTCAGGAACTTGTGCAATAAAACCAAAAGTCTAAACTACATGTAACTGAGCTCTAAAAGACAGTAAAGAAAAAAAGGGGCATAAAATTTACTTAAAGAAACAGATGGTTACAATTTTCTCCAATTTGCTAAGAGATATGTATTTACATGTTTAGGAAGAACTTCAATCAGGGTAAATACAAAGAAAACTATGTCTAGGCTCATCACAGTCAAACTTCTGAAAACTGAAAAAGAGAAAAAATTTAGAAAGCATCAGAGGAAAGCAATACATTACACATAGGCAAAAAGTGATTCAAACTGGGTGTGGGCGTACACATCTCTCCTCCTCGCTACTTGGGAGCCTGAGGCAGGAGAATCAAGTTCAAGACCAGCCTGGGCGGCTTAGTGAGCCTCCATCTCAAAATAAAATAGGCTGGGGACATAGCTCGGTCATAGAGTACTTACTAGCATGTATGAGACTCTGAATTCAGTCCCTAAAAAGAAAAAGAGTCAAATGATTATGGATGTCTCACCAGAACCTCGAGTCCAGTGGTATCTTTAAAATGTTAAAAGAAAAGAACAATCGTAGCACCCTGGGAGGCTGAGACAGGAGAATCACGAATTCAAGCCCAGTCTGGGCAACTTAACAACAGAATAAAAAGGAAAAAAAAGAGCTGGGGATGTAGCCTAATGTGAAGGCTTTGAGTTCAATCCTCAGTACTACAAAAAAGAAAAAGAAAAAAAAAAAAAGACCATTATGCTTAGTTAAGGAAGCCAGACACAGGGGAATGAATACTGTGATTCCATTTTTTAATGAAATTTCAGAACAAGCTAAATCAGTCTGTAGTGAAAAGTCGTATCAGTTGTTGCCTCTTGGTGTTTAGGAATGAATTTGTTGTGAAGAGACTGGTGTAAGGGAGCTCTCTAGGGTACTAGTAATGTTCCAGCACAATAGGGGCTTGGGTCACATAGGTGTATTTACAGTCGTATGCCACAAAATAGCATTTCAGTCAACATTGGACTGTACATATGACAGTGATCCCACAAGATTTTAAGGGAGCTGAATTCCTATCACCTAGTCAGTGGATAGGTGGAGCAGAAGCAAGAGAAAATGAAACTGCCAGAGAGGTAAATAACCCCAGCAAAATTCCCAGTGAAGCATTTAGCAGAAGTTCTTGCAGACCTCAGCCAGCAGCTCTTTAAAAGTTTGATAAATGGATTCCAACATCAAGAAGTTTTCATTCATGGAGAGGACTGTTCATGGAGCTTGCAGTGGGTCAAGATGTGGAGGCAGAAGGCGGTGGTACTGATCCTGACTTTGGGTAGGCCTAGGCAGACATGTGTGTTTGAGTTGTGTTTGTATGCACTTTCCAGTGTTTGCACAATGACGAAATTGCCTAATGATGCATTTCTTAGGAAGCATCCCCAGTCAAGCAATGCATGACTGTACTAAGTTTTTGGATGTGTTTAACTTATATATTTCATTAAAATTATCTATGATCTTGACCCGGTTTTGGCCCAGGCTAATGAGTGTTTGTGTCTTAGTTATAATGTTTGTTTTGTGGTACTAGGACCTTGCTCATGTTAGGCAAGTGCTCTACTACTGAGCTATATATCCCTTCCTTTTGTCTTAGATTTTAACAAAAATGTTTAAAAAGTAAAAATAAAATAAAAGCGTTTAAAAGCAGAAAAAAGCCTGTAGAATAAGGATGTGAAGAAAGGAAATATTTTTGTACTGTTGTACAATGTGTTTGTGTTCTAAGCTGTTATGAATGAAAAAGTTCTTAAAAATTAAGAAGTTTATGAAGTAAGAAAGTTAGTAAACTAAAGCCAATATGTTGTTGAAGGAAAAATTAATAAATTTACTGTAGCCTAAGTAGTGTTTAAAAAGTCTATAGTATTACACAGCAGTGCACCAGTGATGGCGAACCTTTTAGAGCTTTCAGTGATACAAACATTCCACTGTGAGAGACGTGCTGCAGGTTTGCCAACATGGTATCTAGGCCTGCACATTCACTAACTAACTCACCCAGAGCAACTTTCAGTCCTTCATTCATGGTAAGTATAATATATAGGTGTACCTTTTTTATCTTTTATATTTTTACAGTACCTTGTCTAGCTAAGAAATGTTTAGTTAGATATGTATTTACCATTGTGTTACAGTTGTCTGGAATATTCTGTACAGTTACATGCCATACAGATTTGTAGCCTAAGAGCAATAGACTGAACCGTGAAGCCTAGGAGTGTGGTAGTCTGTACCATTGTTACGATTTAGGTCTAAAACGTTCCCTGAAAGTTCATGTGTTTGGAAGCTGATTGGATTGTGGGAGTGCTGTAGTCATCAGTGAATTCAACTTCTTCTCTTTTAAATTGAGGGTTTCAGGTATATTATTCAGTGATGGGAAAGTGACTAATACAACCATTTAAAATCATGTAAATAACTGCTGTGATGTTCATACAATGACAAAATCACCTAGTGGCACATTTCTCAGTATATATCCCTGTCATTAAGCAATGCATAACTGTATTTGCCAGAACTCATAGAATTGTACACAAGATATGTGTAAGTTTTACCTAAAAAAGACCATAAATAAATATTTAATATTTACTTAATGAAATGTATGCTGGGGCTGAGGATTTAGCTCAGTGGTTAGAGTGTTTGCCTCGCAAGCATGAGGCCCTGAGTTCGATTCCCAGTACCAAAAAAAAAAAAATGTATGCTGAAGAGTTTAGCTTGTGGATTCCCCTGATTCCTGAAATTTTGAAATATACCAGTAAATAAGACAGATTGATATTTGATGTGGTAAAGAAAATACAATAACATAGTAATTATAGGATCTAGGTGTTGAACATATGAATGTAAACTGCAATTCTTTGAAATTTTTTGTGGGGGAGGATGCTGGGGTTCAAACTCAGGGTCTTACACTTGCTAGGGAAGTGCTCTATCACTGAGCTAAATCCACAACCCCAGTTCTTTGAGTTTTTTGGTATGCATGAGTATTTTTCGTAACAAAGTATTAGAAAAATTAACTTATCCAAAACTGAACTCATTATAATTTCCTAAACTCTACTGCTATTTGCTTTGTTAGATGGTACGACATTTTACCTACATAAACTTGGGGCTTTTTCTTTACTCCTTTCTGTTCCCCTCATTCTTCACATTATCAACCAATCTTCTAGTTTACATGTCTTGCACATATTTCCAGTCTGTGCACACTTCTTCCTCCATCATCTACCGGTCTAGTCCAAGCCATCCTCACTGTAACATAACTACTGCATGAGCCTCATTTTGGATCCTTTCTAGCCATTGTCAGAATAATCTTTTAAAAGTTATTTGGAAAATATGCTATCTCATCCCTGCTTAAAATACTTCTGGATATCCAATTGCCATTAATATAAAGCTCTAAATCCTTTGTGAGGCTTAGGAGGCACTTGCTTACCTCTCAGCTTCATTTCATTCTAATTCTTTACCCCATTCTCAATTCAAGCTCTGTTGGACTAATTTCAGTCTCAATGTGTCTAAGATACATGCTATTTCCTTTGCCTAGAGTATTCTTCCCCTTTAATTTCTTTCTTCTGGCAAATGCTTCCTCATCCTTTCCTGTCCCTGTTTATTTATAATTTTTTAAAAATATCTTTTGCAGTACTGGGATTGAACCTATGGCTTTGTGCATGTGAGGCAAGTCTTATCACTGAGCAATATCCTTTTATTATAATTTTATTTTGAGACAGGGTCTTGCTGAATTGCCCAGCCTGGTGTCCTCCCGCCTTGACCACCCATGTAGCAAGGCCCAACTTCATATCTCCTGCCTGCCTCCCGGAATAAGTCAGATCCTCTTTCTATGCTTGGGTTACTCTTTCGTAACACTTATTACATCACCGTCACATCACTAGATTCCCAGAATTTAGCAAGATAGTGTGGCATGTAATATATGCTGAAGAGCTATTTGTGATATGGCTGGTCAAATGGGAAAGCATGTGTTATTATACATTGTTAACTGACTTAAATGACATGTTTGGGATAAAGAGAGCATGTTTTTTATATGTTTGAGGGTATATGCATTATCCTGTTTGGAATTACAAATCTCAGATGCTAGAAACTGGCAAACAATGATGTTCATATGGGCAGATATAGTAGTGTGGACATCAGGAACAGTGCGGTCAGGGCCTTCAACTCCATTTTCTTCCATCATCTTCGCTCTCCCCTCGAATGTTTTGTTTGTACTAAATTGGTTTCCCTTGTGGTTTCAAGATAGATGTCAGCAGCAACTGCAGCTTCTTTTTCACACACAGTGGTACATAGGTTCATGAATGCTTTTGTTTGCAAACTCTACATTGAGTGACAAACATGACCACTGCCACCTTTCACAAACATGGCCATCTTTTCCAAAATCGTGGAACAAATTAAGTTCATGAGCTGAGGCACCACTGTACCTCTGGTGAGGATACTGGCTTCTCACTGATCTTTCTCAAGGCCAAGAAAGAACTTTCCCAGAAGTCTCCAGCAACCATCTCTTTGTGTCCTGTTGACTAGGAGTAAATCATATATTCATTCTCAACCAATGATCAGTTAGTTTGTAATAATCAATCCACATCTGGCATCAACTTTCTTCAATTGGAAGTACTAACTGAAATTTTGTTAGGAAGGATGAAGGGGAGAATAGATTCTGGGAAGACGACCAGTGAAGTCCACCTCTATGAATTACTCTCCAACAATAACTTCTGAGAAATTGGCTTACTTTTTTCTGATAGATACTTGGCATTTTCTAATGGGAATATGTTGGATTGTGCATTGACAGTTGAAAGCTCAGAGATAATAAATCTGTGGCCCATTCGGAAAAAATGCACAGAACTTGTGAGTATTTTTAGATTAGATTAATTTCTGCCTCCCATTTTTATTACTTCTACTTTTCTTTTGCCTCTTTTTCTTGTCCACTTGTACTTTTATTTTCTATTTTGTATATTTCATAAAACTGTATTAAATTTAAAAATAAAGTAAGTGTAAGCAAACACAAGGTAAATATTTTGTATGTGGTATGCTCCCTTCCCTCTTATGTAGCTTTGTTAAATTCTGGAAGTATGGATTATTTATAGCTCCTACCTGTCATCAACAGACAGGAAATAGTAAAACTAGGGTATCATTATTTTCTCATTTTATTTCTAAAAATTAACCATTTTGGAATATTTTCCCTCATATTTTAAAAAGACAATTCAAAATTTCTGTTATGTTTAATGACAGAAATTAAGGTGGACTAATTCCGTAGCTTTTTGAGAAAAATCATCCCATATAGAAAATTTTTTTAAAAGATAAAATTGAACTGATTTTTTTTAGCTGATCTAATTATAAAAGAATTGCTCTGTCCTTACTCTTGTGGGGCAATGTGTGTTTTACATCATTTTGTTGAATGTCCCATAACCATTTGGAATAACAACAACAAAAACATTAGATGCTTTCCTCATTCTATATATCCAAATAAATTCCAAGTAGATAAAAGATTGAAATGTAAAACGTAAGATATTAAAAGCAAATATGAGTGAATGAATATATAAACTTAGGAGAAAGAGAACTTCCACGGGATAGTACCAAAGATAGAAAACATACAAACAAGCACCGATTACAAACAGTACCTGTCTGTTGAGGGATGATTATGTGCTGAGCCACATACTGAAGACTCAAATTATCTCCTTTTGTGTTCACATCAATCTTATGAAATTGATATTATTATCACTGTTTTATGAATAATAACATGAAGTAGTGAAGTTAATTACCTGACTTAAGGTCCCATAGACAGGAGTGAGCGATTAAGATTTGAAACCCAGTAGTGTGATTCCCCAAATCTGAGAACTTGGACATGATACAAAATAGTATTTACGTTTATACCCACCATTTCTTCATTATTGGGCTGTTGAGAGAACCAGACAAGTTATTTTATATACAAGTAATTGATAAACTGTCAAGGACTGCCTTAGTGCTGGTAAGCAGAGGTTTACCCCTGCTCACCAGGGAAGAACGGGGCTGCAGCAGCATGCTCATCTCCATGACTGCCCGGCAGCCTTCTCCCATTTTCTCAGTAGTCTTCTTTTGGTCCCTCTCGTTTAGACTGTTGGTGTTCATTTGCCCACCTGGAACCACCTCAGGCAATCCAGAGGCCACTCTGACCCTGCCAAAGAACCTGGATTCTTGTTTTCTGGGAACAAAGGGTATAGATGCCACACCTGAAAGATAAAGGAGAATTCAATCCAGAAATGAACAGTAGCTCTCAATCACTTTGTAATCAGCTGTTCTTTCTTTCTCACCCTTTTCCCACAAGGTAAACAAATATGGTTAACTTTCACCTTGCATAGAGTTATGTATGTAGGAAAAGATGTTTAGGTAATTGCAAATTTAAGCCAATTTTTAGTTTAAAATTTATAGGAAGGGGGCTGGCAGAAGTGGTGGTTGGCCAAGGTGCAGGTGTGGTGGGCAGCCCCGGCTTCCCAGGGTCCTGGCTCCGGAGTCCTGCCTGGCCCGTGGCAGTGGCAGGGGGGTGCTGCTGAGGCTGAGGGGTGGGGTGAACATGGCTCCTGGGGTTGTCAGTGCAGTAGGGAGGAAATGAGCTGCAGGGTGTAGGGGGTGCAGAGGAAGAAGGGAAAAGACAAAGGACTGAGTGGCCTTCTAGTGCCCTTGCTGCTTCAGGCTTCACAGGGGGCTGAATTTAAACTTCTCAGGAGTGTACCTTAGAGCTAAAGAGGACAACAACTAAGGGCCATCTGAAATTGGTTGGCTGACCGACAATCCCAGGACAAAATTAGAGATCATTACTGAAGCATAAATTTTCCTAAGACTGCTGCAAAAATGTCCAACACAAGGGCTTGGGCTAAACATGTTGTGGAGTGGGCTGCCAAGGACCTGCATGGTTTCCTTGCAGCAGTGATTTTAGCTCCAACTCCACTGTTTCTAGCAAGTGCCGTCTTGTCCTAGAAATTGACCAGGATGATTGAAGCTCAGGAGAATAAACAAAAGAAGCAACAAATACATCAAGAATATATTGCAAAAGCTCAACAACTGAAAAAAAAAAGATTGAAGTAATGAACAGGCTCTGCAAGCAGAGACAAGGTATTTGGAAAAGTATACAGCTTTAGAAGGACCCCATAAGGTTTCTTTGGATTTCATGAGAGTTATTACTGTCTCTATAGAAGAATCATTCTCAAAGATGACCTTAATAATGTAGTAACCTTTAAGCCTGGGCATAGAATTCGTTGGTGACTATTGGCAGTTATAAATTAGCATTGATTTTACTGCTTGACTATCCTTAATCCCTAACCTAAAATATTCCGAAATCTGAAACTTTTTATGCACAGTTATGATACACAAGTGAAAAATTCCACACCAGACCTCTGATAGATCTCAGTGAAAATAAAAACACACTGAAAATGTTGTATAAAATTACTTCCAGGCTGTATGAAACCAATGAATTTTGTGTTTAGACTTGGGTCCCATCCTCAGATATATCTCATGTATATGCTAATAATCTAAAACCTGAGAACATCCAAAAGATTTCTGGTTTCAGGCATGTCAAAGAAGGGATATTCAACTTATAGTACAAATTCTTTATAACTGACTTAATCATTTGCCATTTTGTAGCTATGCTCTGAAATGAAAACATCCTGTGGGAAAAAATGACTTTACATTATGAACTCTATTCAAATAGTGATTTAAAATAGGGTCCTGTTCTGGACAAAAGATATTAAGAATGTTAAGTAAAGCCAGAATTGTCCTCTCTGAGATGAAAAGTTTACTTGGACTTAAAAGAGGTACAGTATATTATTCACATTTTATCATTATTGCTTATTTCTTAGAATGGAATCATTTCTGGCTTTCTTAAAGCAAAATAGTATTAATCAACAAGTACATCTGTTTTCTGTATTTTCCTGATTTTAGCTTTGGAGACAGCTGGTAATTATCATGACATTCTGCATTTATTAAACCTAATTTTATAAAGACTGTCTTATTTTGACTATGTCAGATACCACCTACTATTTGTAATAATTATTGTATTTATGAACACTGCCCCTTTCTTAGAGATGAAATGTTGAGTAAACACTATGATTTACAACAGTAAAAGTGCCAAACATTGTAGTACCTTGGAACCAGTTTTTTCTTGTGAAATAGTTAAAATGTCTTATCAGATACTCTTCTGATTATATAGATACCACTTTTGTTTTTATTCCATTTTTTGTTCTAACTTACATGGTAGTGATATCCTCAAATAGGTTGAGGAGAAAATTAAAATTTCAAATTTATTTTAAGGAATTCTTAAAGAGTTAACATTTAAACTATATCTCCTATGTGGTAAAGAAAGACCCAAAATTTGGAAAAATTTTGTTGGGCATAGTAATAATTGCACAAACAGGATAAATTATGTCAAAATGAGAATGTGATGTAGGTGCAGAGCTAAAGGATCTTTCAATTAAGTAATATAATGAGAACTTTTGACTCTTAAACATGGCTTTTCTAAATGCCTGGCCCAGTACTATTATTCACTGCAGTATTTAATAGCTTATTAATGTTTCTACACTTCTCATGATGAATTTTAAATTATGGTGATGGTCCGACAACTCTAATTAAAAAATGACTCTAGGTATGAAATAAATTGAATACTTTTTTATAAAGAGAAAAAAATTTATTGGAAGGAAATATTTAACATTATTGATATTACCAAGAGTTTATGGAACATCAGATTCAGTGATGTAATAATATTAGAAGCCATTATCCAAAGTAATTCTCATTGTTTGTTTTGGCTTCTTACTGTTTACTGTGTAAGAAAAAGACCTTGCTCATTTCTAAAAGCAGTGGTAAATACAAACTACTGTCATTGACAAGATTTGGCATGGTAAAGAGATGGAATTTCCGAACCTTCTACATTTTAATGGACTCATGAGTAGTTTGGAATTATGAGTAGCTTCTTAGTGGGAAGAAAACTATTGGGTTAATAGTTTTTTGACTACAAAGAGGGAAAATTTGACATTTCCATTATTTATTACTTTAGATTGCTTTCCATCTCTGAGAAATCCACTCACACCAGCACTAAGGGCCATTTCCAAGGAAAAAAGGAGAGAAAAAAAAAGATCTACTTTGGCAGATGTCATCCCTTCATCCTTTCAATAATGACGTGGGGAATGTGCAGCAATTTCATTATTAGGATGATTGGTGTGTGCTGTGTTTCCCAATACCCAGCCTAGAACTCTCATGGGAGCTGGACTGAAAACCTACCACCTTACAGTAGTTTGGTCTGAGGAAGAAGAGTTGCAGAACTAAGGAATCAGTGAATCTAGGTGTGTTTCCAACCGAGTTCCAACCCTGCAGCAAAGTAGGTAGGTGTTAAAGTTACAAGCTATTTATTTTGTTATTCTCTATGCGTTTCTCCACATTGATTTCATAATATGATAAAACTGTTTAATGAGTTACTGAATATTTCTTAGAAAAAATAGTCCATCAATATATAGAGCCTTATTATTACTAGTGTTGGGATTGAGGCTCATTACTTAATGAAACTGAGTAATGAAAAAGTGTGCAATTCACAGCATTAATTATCAACACAGGCATAATATAATGCTTATTTGAAAAAAATCCTTCATTTAAATAATTGTTTAGAAAGACTACTCACTTAAGACTATATTTACTTTTACTGTAACCTGGAAAATTTCGAAAGAAGATACATTAATCGTCACACCCTAATAATCACAGGATGTTTCTGAGTGCTTGCATATTTTAAATAGCTTGGGTCTAAATGGAATATCATTATAGATTACTGAAGGCTGTTAGCCAGTTCCAAATGTTTCCTGAGTACGTCTAATTTCTAGAGTTTTGAAGAGAAAGCTTTTGGTTTTATTTATTTCATTAAAAATAATATTTGTTGTTTCCTAATTAAAAAGTAATATTTGTTTGCTGCAGAGTATTAGAAAGAAATACTGAAAAAACACAGGGGGAAAACTAAGGATCATCTTGTTAGGAATAACTCATTTCAATATTTTGCAGCTAAAATTCGTCTTCTAGTCAAATTATTCTTTTCTTTTTTATGGTTTTTAAAACTATAAAAGAAATATATACTCATCATGAAGAATTGAGACAATATAGAACAAAATATGGAGGTTACCCTGTTACAAGCCAAACTGAATCCCCCTAAAACTCCTATGTTAAAGCTCTCACTCATAGGAACTCAGCATGTGCTTAAATTGAGGCCTAATCCTGACTGGAAATTTGGGTACACAAAGGGTCACCAGGCATGTGCCCTCACAGAGGGAAGTTCATGTGAGGACATAGTGAGAAAGCGGCCACCAGCAGGCCATGGAGAGAAATCTCACAAGACACTAAACCATAGATACCTTAATCTTGGACATGTAGCCACAAGACTAAGAAAATAAATTTCTGTTGTTTAATCCACCCAGTCTGTTGTATTTTGTTATGGCAGCCCAAGCTATCTATACCCTTTGCCCTTTATTCTACAGTTCTCCTCCAGATAACCATGTTTGGTACTGTCCTTCCAGACTTATTTCCTATACTTTAGTGTACATAGTCATATATAGGAAATTTCTTTCTTTACATATACTATAAATATTGGTATGTGACTTGATTTCTAAATTTAACAGTATGTTATAGACAGATTTCCATGTCAGTATCTATGAAAAATTATGTTTGCTTTTGCATAGCTTTTCCCATTGTATGAGTGTATCACGATTTATTTTAACCATTCCTTTCTTGATGAGCATTCAATATTTTCATTTTTAAAAATATTATCAGTAATGCTGTAATAAACATCTTTGTGCATTGGTGCTTGGACTCATATGCTCATATATCTACAAGAATAATCACAGAAGTGGTATTGCTTGTCCAAAAAGGACTTGCATTTAAAATCTGAAAGCTGTTGTCAAAGTGTCTTTCATAAAATCTTAAAATATTTCTAGTCCTACTGATATATATGAAATTCTTTTTTCCTTTAGTCATTCAAGCTTTTTTGCATATATATGTGTATATACATATGTGTGTAAATATTAAAATATTAGTATTGTACTGTAACTTAAATTTTTTTTTAGTCATAAGCATGAAATTTTCTCCATGAAAAGAAAATTTAATCCTAATTTTCACTCTTTCCATATAGAATTGTTCTTCCTTTGGGGGACTTTGTCTACTTCAACCACTGTTGTAGCCAACTTGGGTAATAAATAGAACTTGTGAATCTGGACCAACCTAAACATAGCTCTGGAGGATTTGTTTTCTCTATGGAGTCAAAAATCCAAATGTTCTTTCCTTTCGTTGTTGTCGTTTTGTTTTGAGGGTGCTGGGGATGGAACTCAGGGCCTTGCGCTTGCTGGGCAAGCACTCTAACCACTGAGCTAAATCCCCAATCCTCAAATGTTTGTTCTTTAGAAATCAGTGAGCAAGTGCTTTGTGCTAAGGTGTTTCTCTGAAAGTTGATTCCCAGTGTTTTGGAGGGAACTAATTAAAATTATTAAAACAGTATTCATGCCCAACAAGCTCACTAATGCTTGTTTAACTGGATTGGAGTCTATCTCCAATTAAGCCAGGTTAATCCTGATAAGATTTTTTAGTTTTCTAAATAGATGTGAAGGCATTTGAGATGCGGTCTCTATGAAGTAAGAACAGATGACTGGTTTGTTGAGGTTAGTGCTTCCTTTTTACCATCATATTTGAGATATTATTCTATATACTTGCAAGATAATAAAAAAATGAAATGAAAACCTTGTTTTTTGGTTTTTTTAATTTTTTATTTTTATCAAGAACATGTATTGGTACATTGTATACATAATGATCATAATCAACATGGTTATTTTGTACCTGTACATTATACATCTTGGTTTTCCCCCCTCTTCCCCCCTCTTCCCCTCCCCTCTCTTCCATTCACCCACCCCTCCCTATTTGCAACAAGTTTATTTACACTTTTCCAATTTTTCCCTTTCATCTTTTCTTTTAACCTTCTTCTATATCCCCCTTTTCCCTATCTAGTTCTCCTCTCTTTTGAATACTATCTCTCTCTCTTTTTTTTTTAAACATACTATCTGCTCTACCCCTTTGTCCTTATTTACACTTATGGCTTCTCATATCAGAGAAACAATTCGATGTGTACTAATAAGTGTCTGATTTATTTCACTTAATAGTATGTTTTCAAGGAACATCCATTTACATACAAATGACTCTAGTTTATCCTTTTTTATGGTGGTGTAGTACTTCATTGTGTAGAAAAACCACATCTTCTTTAGCCATTCATCAGTTGTTGGGCATTTAGGTTGTTTCCAAGACTTAGCTATTACAAACTGTGCTGCTATGAACATGGTTGTGCGTGTATCACTGTAATATGATGATTTTAATTCTTCTGGGAAGATACCAAGCAGAGGAATAGCTGGGTCAAATGGAACCTCTAGTTGTAGTTTTCTGAGGAATTTCCACACTGATTTCCACAGTGGCTGGATCAGTCTACATTTCCACCAACAGTGGAGGAGGGTTCCTTTTTCCCCGCAGCCCCGCCAGCACTTGTTATTGGTTGATTTCTTGATAATAGCTATTCTTTCTGGAGTGAGATGGTATCTTAGTGTTGGAAAACCTTGTTTTATATGTATGAAAATTTAATCTGAAATCAGTCCAGCAGGTATTTGTTGATCTTTCACCATATATAAGATACTATCTAATATATTGGGAACAGTAGAAAGAGGGCAGCGTGGTGGCTGCCTTCAAATTGTTTTGTTTCCTTGTGGTTGTCAAACCTGGTATCAGAATGAACTAAAAAACAGTTGATTAAAAAGTAGTCATATTTGATAAGAGCATGTTGAAAATCTGTTTGTCAATATCTACTAAATAGTTGCCTGTGTTTTGGCCTAGCAGTTTTATTCCTAGATATGTACCCAACAGCCAGGCAAAACACATGACAAGAACATTCACTGCAATATTGTTTGTAACAGTGCTACAATTAAAGAATGAGAGAATTAACTAATCTAAATGGTCATCAACTGAACAAAAATGAGAAAAAACAAACTATAAATGTAGTGACAACATAAATTTTACATTCATTCTGCTGTGCAAAGAAATTTTACAAATATTCTGCTGTGCTGTGTGTCTGTTGCCAGACACAAAAAAGCATACACTGTATAATGCTACTTCAATTAAAAAAAAAAAGCAAAACCAATGTATAAATCTATGCCCTTTTTAAAAAAAATTTTAAATCAAGAGCATGTATTGGTACATTTTACATATAATGGTCACATTTTTCACATTTATTTTGTACCTGTACGTGATGCATCTTGGTTCTCCCCCCTCTTCCCCACCCCTCCCCTCTGTTCCCTCCCTATTTACAGCAGGTTTATTCATAATAAATCTATGCTCTTAATAGTCAAGATATTGACTACCCTTGGAAGGTTGAGGGAGGCAGAGTGTGGAAAAAATGTGAAGGGCTTCTGGAGTGCCAGTAATGTTCTGTTCCTTGACCTGGTCAGTTTCCTGGGTACGATGACTTGTGAAAATTCTTCAAGGTGTGTGCTTATGATGTTATATTTTGCTATAAGTATGCCACCCATCATTAAATTAATATTAAACAAATATATGTATTTTTAAAACCTTTCCCAGACCTACCAAAATTAGTATTTCTACTTGATGTAAGACTTTTTTAAATTCGGGAATCTATGTTTAACAAGCTTCCTATGAATTCTGGTGCATTTGGACACAAGTGTTTGGGAGCTACTGCTTTGGGGAAGATAGTATTTTATTCCTTAGAGTTCATCTCTGCTTTTCTACTGGGAGGGATGTTTGTAGAAATCATTAATGCATTCTTGGTTCATTACAGTGGTGTTTGAAGAAAGCTCTTGATAGTATACTCCACTGATTTCCAAAACACCTGTATGTAAGACATTTGCTCTGTTCTGGCTTGTGTCCAGATGTCCCCCCAAAGCCTCATGCAGTTGTAAGTGGGGCTTTTTCACAGGTGGCTGAATCAAGAGTGTGTGATGCTGGGATTAATGGCCTGTGATTACTAAATCAGTGCACTGATTGGTTTGGTACCACTCTAATCCTGGTGGCCTGATTAAGATATAAGGAGCAGAAAGAGGCTTGTAGGTCTCTTGTTTACCTTGCTGCCTTCTCCTTCTCTGCCATGCCTCCTGCCTTGGAGCCAGCTGATTATGGGCTGAAACTTCTACGAACTGTGAGCTAAATAAACCTTTCCTCCTTTAACTTTGGGTGTCAGGTATTTTGTCTCAACAATGAGAAAAATAACTAAGACATACCTACTCAGGAATCAAAGAGGAAAGACATATTCCAAAAGAAATAGATCTTAAAGAAATGGATGGGTTGAGAGGCAGATGTGACATTTTACTTAGGAGGCTAGATTGTTATGTTTTTAAACAAAATTACCATACTGGAGCAAACAGGAAGAGTGCAGCTGTGAAGCAAATAGAATCAGCAGACTACACCAAATATTTCATGAGGATTTTGCCTAACTAGTGGCAAATTATGACAGGCAGAGAGGGTATCACGAGAGTATGCATTTTATTGGTTTGTTATTATTCACGGACTCTTGCTGAGCAAAGAAAGGAACAGAAATCACTTATGAATATGTTAAAAAAGAGAATATGATAATACTCAAGACCTAAGGAGGAAAGACTTATTCTGAAAGACAATGATAAGAAGGAAGAGTGCATCTATAGAAGAAAATTCAGCTTTGGTCTTTGATTAAATTTAATAATAACAAACCAAAAAACAAACCTCACAGCAGATAACTTATTTTTTTAACTTGGGCAGTTTTGGACACAAGCAAAATGGTCTGGGGTAGGAATTAAGTAAGTCTGGTATGTGAAAACCTTTTCAGAAGTCAATGAGGGTCTGAGGTCAGCAGTGTAAGTAGAGGGCCCCATCCTTACATGCCCCAAATCACAGACTCACTGCACCCGGTAATACTGACCTTCTGTACATGTGGCATTGTCCACAGTGCCCCAGAACTGGATTGTATGGCAGGAAAGTCTTCCCTCTCACAGAATGACAGCACTACCTTTGGGTTCTTTCAAATGTCGTTTCATAGAGCCCTTACCACATCCTGATAAACAAGTTTCATTTCCCCAATTTACAGACAAGATAGTTCCCCTCTAGGAACAGAATTGATCAAACCTGACTGAATCCAAACCACAGTGTGAAGCCCACAGAGAGGTAGTGAGTCTCAGATGCTTGCTATTCATATTTCAATTCCACTTCCTGCTACTTGAGATCTTGGGCATTTCCTTAATCTCACTTTTCCTGACTGTAAAGTAGATTTCTTAATAATACCTACCACAAAACATTGTTTGATCATGGGAGATAGGCATGTAAATTACATGGCACAATGTTTGGCACAGTGAAACTGCTCAGAAAATCATACTTCTCATGCCCCTCCATCTTCTCAAAGCTTTGTCTCCTTGAGAACGGAATTGTATTCACGTTTTTATAATCAACCACTGAGATCCCTTAATCAGGTCATTTTCAGTCTATTGCATCTTGCTTTTTGGCTCTGGGCACAAACAATGCTGAAATAAAGTATTTTCTCCTCTCGCCCTCTCTCCTTCTAAAGTATTTTCCTTTCTCTCTCTCTCCTTCTCTCTCCCTCTCTGTCTCTAGCTCTGTCTCTATTTCTGTCTCTGTCTCTCTCTCCCTCTCTCTTTCTCTTTTTTTTGAGGCAAGGTCTCACTGTATGGTTCAGACTGGT
Source organism: Hystrix cristata (assembly GCA_004026905.1). Taxonomy (NCBI): domain Eukaryota; kingdom Metazoa; phylum Chordata; class Mammalia; order Rodentia; family Hystricidae; genus Hystrix; species Hystrix cristata. The sequence continues at coordinate 36,054 of PVJO010003727.1, read as the reverse complement.
CTTGAGCTCACTACATAGCCCAGACTAGTTCAAACTTGTATTGATCCTCCTGCCTCAGCCTCCAGAGTGCTGGAATTACAGGTGTGTGCCACCATGCCTGGTTTCTGTCTGTCTTGAGAAAAGAAATATGCATGTAAGACATTAATTTTTATAGATCTAATATGAATTTCTCTTGTGCCGATCACTTTAGACAGCCTTCTCATATGCCTCTCCTTCCCTTGATTGGATAACTGTCAGTTTGCTTCAAGACTTTTTAAAAAATTAATTTTGGTACACTTTTGATATACATAATGATCACATTCATCCTAGGGAATTTGTACCTGTACATCAAGAAAACTTTTCAGCATGCTTATAATCGATTCATTATTTTTTGCTTAAGCTTTTTTTTTTTTTTTTTTTTTTTTGAGACAGGGTCTCGAGTTCAGGTTGGCCTTGAACTCATGGCAATCCTCCTGTCTCAGGCTCCCAAGTCTGGGATCACAGGTGTGTGCCACCACACCTGGCTCATTGATTAATTCTTGATGACCACTCACCTGCAAGTAAATTCCCAGTGTGGACTGGGGTAACAGAGTATCTTAGCTGCGTGAGAGCTGGAGCTCAGAACCAGTGAGACACTTGGGCATTGATCTGCATGGCAGCCAAGGGGCTTCCTCCAAGAGGAGACTTGGATGCCGAGCACTGCTGGGTTCCAACAGCATGCCTGTGGTTTTCAAGGTCATTTTGTGGATGTCCATAATTGACAGGATGGTATCACTCCTGGGTGTCACATCTGCTTAATAAGGTTGCAAATGAATGAACTATTTGTACTAACCACTTAATACTTCTAGTCCCAAATCACTTCCTCTCAAATGGGCTAAATAGCTCATGTCCATGATTTTTTCGTGGGTGTTTTCTGGCGTCTTTGCAGGATCCAAGATATAGCTTCAAAGGAGAGAGTCTGAAAAACTGGACTTCCTGTGGTCCAGCAGATTAGGAGCTTGGAGCTAATGTCATTTGTCTTCTAAAGGAAAATGAAGGCTGAGTTGTTTTGGATTGCTTTTTTGGAAAAAGTCTTAACATCAGAGACTTATAAACACAATGCCAATTCCTTCCTCCCTTTCGTCTTTCCTTTCTTCCTTTTCCTTCCTTCCTTCCCTTATCCTTGCTTCCTCCTTCTCTCCTTCCTCCTTTCTCTTCCATCCTTCCTCCCTTCCCTCCCTTCTTTCCTTCCTTCCTCTTTTTCTTTCTTTCTTTCTCTTTCTTTCATTTTTCCCTCTCTCCCTCCCTTCCTTCCTGTATCAAACCCAAGGCCTCACATATGTTAGCCTAGTGCTCTACCGCTGATCTTCATCTTTAGCCCCCAATGCTGATTTCTTTATAAATAAAATTACAGGTATTCTATCCTGTACTTTCAAAAAAATAGTGTCCACAAAACTTGGAACAGTGCTAATACTTACTTAGTAAGTGCTTAAGGAAAATGTTGGTTTGTTGCTGATTCCATTCTTTTGGGCATAAAGGTTTAGAGAGCTTACTAGTGAACTGTGGTTTCTTCTTGCAAGGAATTAAATTCTTTTCTGTGATGACTCATACTAACAGAAAGACTGATGAAATATCTTTTCAGTGCTAACTGGAATGTGTTCTTTATTACTTAAAACTGTAGCTGATTCACTGACACTGGAATCCGCCAAGACATGGCCAAGGCTGAATAACAGCAGAGGAAAATGTAGCATTTTTTAAAAGGATGATGGAGAAACCTCTCATTTTTGAACTTCTAAATTTTTAATCAGAATGATTGTGAGTGTAGCAATAATTATATTCTTGACTGTTATTCTGCAAACTGTGTTTACCTGCTTTGGAAACGCTTTCCAAGTCCTTATCACTAGGAATAAATCGTCAACTTTTTAAAAATACAGAACAGAAAATATTTAGAAAATTTACTAGTTGGGGAAAATTCTTTCTTCCCACTGTACTCCAGCACCCCATGAGTTTTAGGGAGTTTGTTTTGCTTACTTACTGTATGAAAGATAAAGACTTCTCTCTCTGAGAGCTGGGAAGCTGACATTGGAGTGAGTGAGGAGAGAAAGGAGATCACCAGATTCTTTTTATGAGAAGCTGGTGAGTAACCTGAGTGTGTCAATTTCACTGGAGTTTTGGTCTCAGAATGTTTTTCCCTGAACATTTTCTTCTTTGAGATTTTTATTCCAAATAAAATGTTATTGCTTAGAGAATTTTCTGGAATAAACTGTAATATTAGCTATATGAAATAAAAACTATCATGTCTATGTGCTTGATTGTAATCTGGTAGCTAAATTGGCTATTAAGTTTTAAGTCACAGTATAGTATGGCTTGGGCCACTTGCCCCTCCCCCACCCTGCTTACCTCTTTCCCCTCCGTGGTTTTAGGCTACAGGGGAGGAGAATGGCAGAGGAAGCTAGAGAAGTCTTTCTATCCCCTTCCTTGTTTATCAGACATAATTCCCTAGTAAATGCCGTTTTCACTGAGCATGTACTTTGACCTAGGCATTGCGTGAGCAATATCTTTTTTAATTCACAGAACAATACTCCGTGGGAGCTGTTATGACTGTACTTTCTTGATGAGAACACGGAGTGACAGAGCTCTTAATCATGGAGCCTGATTTCAACTGAGTTTTATTTCATTTACTGAATTTTTTAGATTTTAAAAAATATACTTTTACCGAAGTAACATTTACAGTGAAATGTGCAGTGTTGCATTTGCACTGAATTGTGTTTGATAAATGGGTAGGCTATATGACACTACATTCGCGCTACAGAACATCCCTACCTCCCAGGAAAGTTCTTTTGTATTCACTTTTGGTTAATCTCTGTCCTCCAGAGGCAACATATAAATGGATAATACTGTGTTTGGTGTCTGGATTTTATTGTTCAATATCGTGTTTTTTTTGAGATTCAATCATGTTTTTGCATGTATCAATAGTTATTTTTATCACTGAGCAGTATCTCATTGTATAAATTTACTAAAATTTGTTTTTCTATTTTCCTTTTGATAGTTTTTATAAAAGCTGCTATTAACTTTTTAAAAACTGATCTTTGGTAAACGTTTTTATTTCTCTTGAGTAAATAGCTAGAAGTGGCATTTGGTGGGCATATGTTTACCTTTAAAAGAAATTATTTTTCCGTTTAAATTCTTGTATTGGATTTTTAGAGGTATTTCTTTGTTATTAGTTTTTTAAATGTTTGTTCTAGGCATTAAAATATGCATCCTTAACTTACCACAGTCTGTTTAGAGATAATATTGTACCACTTAAATAAAAGAATCATGTAGTAGTAATTCCCTAATCCTTTGAACCACTGATGCCATTTATTTTACACCTACTTATGTAACAAATTCTACAATACTTTATTATTATTATTATTTCTGCTTTAAGTTGTCTGTTAGCTTTGATAGAATTTAAGAGAAGAAAAAAAATCATCTTTTATATGTACCCACATAGTTTCTATTTCAGGTAGAGTTCATTGATTCCATTTTCTAGTGCCAGGATTTTGTAAACAGGTTTTTCAGATATTGGAAAATGTTTTTGTTTATTTGTTTTACAATATTAAGGATTCAGCCCTGAGCCGCATGCATACTAGGCAAACCATCTACCACTGGAGCTACATTTAAAAACAATTTTTAATTCTGACCTACAATTTGTGGTCCTTCTACTTCAGCCTTCCAAATATATGGGATTACAAGTGTGCACCACTACAACTAACTCTAAAAAACTTTTTTTAACCCTTAGTTTTTAAGCATATTTCAGTAGACATCAAATTTGGACATCAAATGTGTGACAGCACATTGACAATGTAATCATGTTGATTTTTGCTTTACTTTGTTTCTGATAAGAAGTTAACATTATTTATATCTTTTTTCACTCTATATCTTATTATATATCTTATTTTCTCTGTTCTTAAGTTTTTTTAATTATTAGTACATGTTTGCAATACATATTGATTACATTTATAGTGGGGTTTGGTACATCTTAATTCTTTTTTTTTTTTTTTCACCTCCTTTGCCTCTCCTGCCTCCCTCTCCCTCCATTTCTTGGTCATTATCCCGTCTTCAAAATGTGTATCTCCCTATTCCATATTATCTTTTATTTTGCTCTTTAATTTATTTATATTTCAGGTTTCTCATATAAGAGAAATTATGTGATATTTAAGCATGTGTGTCTAATTTATTTTACTTAACATATGGTCACAAGCTATATCCATTTTTCTACAAGTGATTGAAATTTATTCTTCTTTATAGCAGAGAAGTACTCTATTGCATATAAATACCACACTTTCGTTATCTATTCCTCTGTCGATGGGCATGTAGGCTGTTCCAAGATTATGGAGTTGCGATTATGAGTTTTGGATGTCTTTAATTCTTTCATGAAGACACCTAGAAGTAGAATACTACCTGCATTGGATGGTATGTCTAGTTTTAGTTTTTTGAGTAATCTCCATACTGATTTCTATGGTGGTTATACTAGTTTATATTCCTACCAACAATGTAAAAGGGTTCTTTTTCCCCTGCAGCCTTGCCAGCATTTATTATTATTAGATTTCTTGATAATAGTTATTCTTTCTGCAGTAAGATGGAATCTCAGTGTTGTTTTAATTTGCATTTCTCTAACAGCCAATGCTGTTGAACATTTTTTCATGCATTTATTTGTACTTCTTCTGAGAAGTGTCTGTTCATTACAGTTGCCCATTTTTGGATTAGGTCTTTTATTTTAGAAGGGATCTAGTTTTTTGAATTCTTTATATATATATCCTCTGTCAGAGGAGTAGCTGGCAAAATTTTTTTTCCCAATCTGTAAGTTGTCTCTTTACTCTATTGGTTGTTTCTTTTACTGTGCAGAAGTTATTAATTTGATATGATCCCACTTTTTGATAACTGATGGTATTTCTTGGATCTTTTTTCTTCTTTTTTATTTTGGTAAGATTGGTTAAGGGTTTGTCTATTCCATTTATCTGAAGAACAACATCTTTGATTCATTGATTCTTTATATTGTCTTTTTAGTCTCAATTTCATTAATTTCTGCTTTGATCTTTATGATTTCCTTCCTTGAGCCAGCTTGGGATTTGTATTGTTTTTGTTTCTTTATGATCTTGAGGTACATCATTAGGTTATATATTTGGGTCCACTCTGTTTTTTTTTTTGATGTGGGTGTTCACAGCTATAAACTTCCTACTTAGGATGGTTTTCATTGTGCCTCATAGGTTTTGGTATGTTGTACTGGCATTATCATTTGATTCTAGAAACTGTCTAATTTCTTCTTGGATTTAGTCTGTGACCCATTAATTAGTCAAGAGTATCTTATTTAATTTCCATGCATTATTTTTGCACTTTCTATTGCCATTGGTTCCTAGTTTTATTGCACTATGATCTGATAATATGCATGGGATAATTTAGGTTCCTTTGCATTTACTTAAGGATGCTTTCTGGGCTAGTATGTGGTCTGTTCTGGAGAAAGCTTCATGAGCTTCTAAGAATGTGTATTGGTTTTGGGGAGGGGTACTCTGTAGGTATCTCCTAAGCCCATTTGTTCAAAGGTCTGGTTCAAGTCTAATATTTCTTTGTTGATTATTTTGTCTAGTTGATCTGTTGGGATATTGAGGTCTTGTCTTGGTTACTTTTCTCATTGCTGAGACAAAATACCCAACACTCACGAGTTAAAGGAGGAAAGGTTTATTTCAGCTCACAGTTTGTAGAGGTTTGGGGACATAATCAATTGGCTCTAAGGCAGGGTGGTGAGGCAGAGGAGCATCACAGAGGAGAAACAGTCCATGGCAAGACAGCCAAGAAGCAGCAGCAAGCAGCAAACCTGCCTTCCTTCTTATCTCCTAATATTCTACCCAGGCTATAAGCGTATTGGTTGGTTCCACCCATACTCAAGGTGAGGCTTCCCATTATACATATCTGGAACTGTGATAAACAAATCAGTGGACTAATTTAGTGATGACACACCATTAATCCAAGTTTACACACCCTAGATCCAGCCACCTCTGAAAAGCCCCACCTATGAGTGCATGAGGCTTTGGGGAGACACTTAGATACAAGCCACAACAGGTCTCCAGCTATAATTGTGTTGATGTTTTTCTGATCTTTTATGTCCAGTAATGTTTGTTTTATGATGTTATGTTCATCAGTGTTCTTTGCATGTGTGTTTATACTTGTTATCTTTTCCTGTTGTTCTTTTAACCAGTGTGTAGTGACCTTTGCCTCTTCTGATCAGTTTCCACTTGAAGTCTACTTTTTCTGAGAACAGAATAGCTACTCCTGCATCTTTTTGGGTTGCTGTTATGTGGAACGTTATTTCCCATCCTTTGATTTTTAGTCTATGAATGTCTTTTTGGATTAATGTATTTCTTGAATACCGAATACTCTTGGGTTTTAGTTTTTGATCCATTTTGCCAATCTATGTCTTTTGACTGAGGACTCGAGACCGTTTATAATGCAAGTTATTACTGAAAAGAATTGATTAACTGCTGCCATTGCATTGTTTTCCTGTTGCTGATCTCTGTTCCCCTATCTTCTGCTTAACTATTTACTCTACCTGGCATATGCATTCTATTACACTTTTTGGCATTGTTGACTTCATTGTCTCTTTGTAGGATATCCTTGGAGTGGTGGTTTGGTGATTTTCAATTTCTTAAGGTGGACTTTTTATGGAAAGACTTGTTTCTCAAAACCTTTCAATTTTGAAAGATAGTTTTGCAGGCTATATCATTTTGGGTTGGAAGTTGTTTTCTTTAGGACTTTAAAAACTTCACTCCAAGTTCTGCTACCCTTTACATTTTGTGTGGACAAGTATGGTATGATTGTAATGAATTTACCTTTATAAATAATTTGTTGCTTTTCTTTAGCAGCTTTTAAGATTCTGTCCTTAAGTTCAGCTTCTGGGATTTTGACTGTGATGTGTCATGGAGAAGTTCTTTTCTGATCTTTTTGGAATTCTGTATGCCTCACTTATCTGTATGTTAAAGTCCTTCCCCATATTTAGAACCTTTTTTGCTATTATTTCTGTAAACAGGTATTTTTTTGCTGTTTGTGCTATCTTCTGATTTTTCACTAATTCTATTTAATCTTAGATTAGTTTTCTTTGCACCATCTAGCACCTGTTAGATTCATTTTTTATGTTCTCTTGTTTTTAAGGTATCTCTGAGTATGTGGGCACCAACATCAACCCTATCTTCCAGTTCTGACACTGCCCTCACTTGGTCACTTCTGTTGTCCATACATTTTATAGAATTTTTAATCTTCTGCATTTCTGTTTGGCACCTTTTCATGGACTCCAATTCTTTGCTAAACTGGTCATTCATGTTTTGTGACTTTTTAAGAATTTTGCTCAGCTAGCTATTTTTTAATGTCTTCTGTAATCTCATTGATCATTTTGTAAATTAAATCTTTTATCTGTTTAGTTATATCTTCTGTGAGCTCACCAGGTAACCTATTTATCTGTTTTTAAAATCTCTTCCTTCATCATTTCAAATAATGCAGCTTTGTGATTTTTAATTTCTTCCTCATGGATTCCCCATGGATCAGCTTTGGGGGTGTTGGTTTTTGGAGGCATTTTGTTGCCTTGTCTTCTCATGTTTCTATTGGTTTTATTGTTGTTGGTGGTGTGTGTGTGTGTGTGTGTCTGTGTGTGTCTGTGTCTGTGCCTATGTCTATATGTGTACTTAGGTTTGGGGGTTGATTATATTGACAAGACTTTGTTGCTAATATGGAGATTTCTTTAGTATTGCTTTTAGAGATGCACTCTGGACATTGCTAGCCATAGTCTTTTGCCTCTGTCCCAAGGTCCAACCCCTTCAGTTAATTTGGGAGGGGAGGGTACAGTGTAATCAGCCTGGTATCCAGTTCTCTAGTGGTGGACCACAGTATTGTTAATGACACAAAGATAATCCAAGTATTTGCATGGAGAGATTACCAATTAATAGTAACAGCTATGCCACCCTGGCAGTAGCAATAAAATCAGCAACAATAGTACAGTCAGAGACAAACTGCATAATGACATACTTGAAAACCAATAATGTACTACCCTGAACCATAGAAAAGAGACCTACAGTTATACTATGAACACAAAGACAAACCAAATACTGATAGAGAGTAAATATCTACTAAATTCTACAACTATACCCCCACTAACAATAGGAAGGAATTCAACAGTAACAGCATCAATTTTTAAGTATCTAAAGATTAATGAAATTTAATTTTTATACTAGTTATGATAGATGGAGTGGGAAATGGAAAATGAAAGAAGGAAAATTCGAAAAATAAAGAAACTAATGATCCTATTAAGGTGTGAAAGGAAGTTAACAGAATTAGATGAAAGTAGCAGAAAAGAACAAACAGGAAAATGAAGGGAAAAAAAAGAAAAAACAGAAAGTAAAATAAAGAATAAAAAAGAAAAATGAGAAAAAAAGAAAAAAAAATTAAAAAGGGCAAAAACTCTCAAATCCCAAAGACCTAACAGGGAGGGGGAAAAATGAGTCCAAAACAATTCCTCTGTGTTTTTCAATAAGTTTTTTCTTTCCAGGGTCTGCAGTTTTAGAATCCAGCAGATGTCAGGAATGGATAATGAACTGCTGCAAGACCTATTTTGTTTTTACACTCGCATTTTTGTGTGTTACTGTTGGATCCTGTCCTGTCTTTCCTGCTGGGTGTGGGCAGATACCTTAACGGTGTAGTCATTTTGGTAGCTCCCACTTTCCATATCCCTCTGTGTGCCCCAAGTCACATTTTTTTTCTGCCTACCTCTATGGCCTGTGGGTTTGTGAGGTAGCCCCTTCTCTAGTGGCCCATCTGTCTGTACACTCCAGGCTGTGTCAGCTGTCCAAGCTGAGCCGTATTCTTGCTCGTGCTGGTAGATGGGGAAAGCAAACAGACCACTGATCTCTGTGCCTGATGTAGGTAGCGGGCAGATGTTCAAGCAGAGCACTGGATTTAATGCCTGCATTTTCAGACTCAGATGCCTCTGAGAGCCACACATGCACAGACTGACTTCTCACCACGGAGGGTGGGGCCCTGTGTTCTTTCCGGTGGAGTTTAAGCTTCTCAGAGTGTCTTTTTCCAGCCTGTTTCCACTCCATGATTGTTTCCCATGGCCGTCTCTTGCCCAATGCTTTGGCAAGGTGACACTAGAAACCCTGGGGTATAGTTGCTCTGCAGTTCCTCTGTGGCTCAATCCCAAACAATTAATCCCTTCCCCAAATGGCTCCTTACTGGACCCTGCCAGAGATGGTGGGAGCTACACTAGACTTCCTCCCCTGTTGGAGCCTGCCTTGCAGAAGGAATCACTTTCAGAGTGAAATGCCACTCTGTTTCTGGTTTATAATAGTTGTGGGCTTCTCTTGGGGCCAGTACTGCTGGCCTGGTTTAATGTTTTTTTCCGGGAGCCACCATCCCTCTGGGGTTACCTTGTGTCAGTGGAGACAGGGCCCCAACTCTGGGAGCTGGGTCAGCCTTCCAGACTCCTTGTTCCTTTCTCTGTGCTGTGCTTTCTCTCTAGCTACTCCATACTTTCTAGTCTTCCTATCAGCTCCTTCCCAATTCCTGGAGATTTACCTCTTTCTGTTCTTAATATTTTTATATTTATTTTTTAGCTGTTAGTGTTTGGTTTTAATATGCTTAGGGTGGTTATTTTTATATTTATCCTGCTTGTGTTTACCATTCTTTTTAGTCCTTTGAGTTGACATTTTTCACCAAATTAAGAAAATTGCCAACCATTATTACTTCAAATATTTTTTTCTATGCCATTTTCTTTTCAGTTCTTCTAAGACATAGTTTTATGCATATTATTTTGCTAGATACTGTCCTGCATTAACTGGGATTCTATTTTTCATTCTTTTTTATGATATCACATAATTTCTATTGATTTGTCTGCATAGTTCATCTATATTGTAGCATGTATCAGTATTTTGTTCCTTTTTTTAGCCAGATAATTCCACAGTATGTATATACCACATTTTGTTTATCTATTCATTACTTAATAGCAATTTCTTCCCACTTCTTTTTTTGGTCTTGTGAAAGTGCTGTCAACTTTTGTATACAAGCTTTTATAAGGACTCATGTTTTTATTTCTTTTGGGTATTCACTTCTAGCAGTCAGAGTTCTCTGAAAAAAGCGAAGCAGCAGGTCGTATATATATACATAGATTTGTTTTAAAAACCAGGTTCACATGATTGTAGAGGCTTGGTAAATACAGAATCTGTCGGTTAGGTCAGCAGAATGGAGACCCAGAAAGAGTTACAGTTTGTGTCTAAAGGGAGTATGCTAGTTGAATTCCTTTTTGCTTAGAGGAGGCCAGTCTTTGTTTTACTAAGGCCTTCAACCAACTGGATAAGCCCCATTGACATTTTGGCAAGTGATCTGCTTTACACAAAGTTGAATGATTTAAATGTTAATCTTATCTCCAAAATATCCTCACAGAAAATCCAGAATGACATTTGACTAAATATCTGGTCACTGTGACCTAGTCAAGCTGACACATAAAATTAATTATCACAATACCGGAGAGTGGGATTGCTGATATATGGTAATCCTGCTTAATGTTTTGAGGGAGTAACAGACTATTTTCCAGAGTGGCTTGACTATTTTACATTTCCACTAGCACTATCTGTGTGTTATAATTTCTCTTCTGGCTAACACTTTTTAATATGTGTGTGAAGCGATCTTGTTTTTTTTTTTTTGACTCATTGTTATGGGTTATATTTAGATGTCCCCCAAAACCCCCAAAACCTCATGTGCTCATACATGGGGCTTTTCAGAGGTTGCTAGATATAGAGTGTGGGAATATGGATTAAAGATGTGTGACACTAAATTAGTCCACTGATTTGTTTAGCATAGTTCTGGATGTGGATAATGGGATGCCCCACCCTTGGTGTGGGTGGCTCAACCCAGAAGATTTTTAGCCTGCATGGGATAAAAGGGGAAGGGAGACTTGCTGCTGTTGCTTCACTGCTCTGTGGCCTCTGCCTGCTTTGCCATGGACTGTTTCTCCTCTGTGTTGTCCTTCTGCTATGCTACCCTGCCTTGGAGCCAGCCAACTATGGATGAACTGTGAGCTGGAATAAACCTTTCCTCCTTTAACTTATGGGTGTCAGGTATTTTTGTCTTGGCAATGAGAAAAGTAACTAAAACACTGCTTGACTAGTTAATTTGTAAGAAAGTCCTCTTCAATATTATTATCAAGGCCTCTTATGTATTATTTATGTCCCCAAGGCAGTCTAGATATTAGCATCTCAAGAAAGCTGATAAGAGCTATGTCACCTTATGTATTGTAATAAAATCAGCATCAATAATGGCATGAAATACAAACTGGATATTGACAAACCCTAAGAACCAATAAAGTACCACCCTTGTCCATAGAAAACAGGTCTCTAATTACAGTGTGAACACTAAGACATACAAGATATTGGCCTAGTATTTTTTTTTTTTTGAGATGGGGTTTTGCTTTGTAGTTTGGGCTAGCTACAAACTCACAGTGATCCACCTGCCTCAACCTGCCAAGTGCTGGGATTACAGGTGTGCACCACCACACCTGGCTGAGGAGTGGGTCTTTGAGGCTCCCTCCTTGCAATAGAGTCCACTCTGTGTCCTCCCTGTCCCCGCCTGCCTGCAGTTACTGTTCGAGCCAAGGTGTGTCCTTGCTTCCATTGGTAGATGGAGAACATGATCAGCCCTCTGTTCTCTGCTGGATGTCTGTTGCAAGGCAGGTGTTCAAGTGGGCTGTTGGACTGAATGTTGACAGTTGTGAGGTCTCGTCGCTCCCTTCTCTCCCGAGGCTTTGTCCTCATCCAGGATCAGGATGGTTGCCGCCATATCATTCTCCTCTGTGGGTGGCACGCTGTGCCTCCAGCACAAGACTTTTCTCTCACATGGTGGTGGGGGCACTGCTCCAGGTCAGGTCTCTCATGTATGGGCAGGCTCAATTTATGCCATTTTATTCTTTTACATCATCCTCTTTCTGAGGATATTAATTATAATTAAAGTTTTCCCTGTGGAATCATTTCCTGGGGTGCCATCCCATTTCTCAGGGACCAGCACTTCTCTGGCACTCTCTCTTCAGAAGCTCTACCCCCAGTCTAACTTTGAATCAAAAGTCATACCACTCACTCAGGGACAAAAATAATTATATTGCTCTTTCTACTTATATCAGCTAGGATGCTTTTAGTGTGAATATCAAACATCCAAATGAAGCTGGTTCACACAACAAAGAAATATATTGTCTCACTAAGAGCAAACTGTGAAAGGAGGGTCCTTGGGAGTGGTTGATAGAGTTGGACAAAGCATCAGTGGCCTAGACCTATGTTTTCTTTGTCTCTTGGCTTTTCCATTTATGGTGTTGATTTCATCCTAAGGCTGGCTCACCTCTGTAATAGGTTGGCTATTTTTGATAATTAGGACGACATACTTTCTCATTTCCAACCAGCCAATATCCTGTTAACTCATTTGCCATATTTCTGAACAAATCAAGGGACACAATTGCCCTGAGATCAAAGAGTCCCACCCTTGAAGCTATCAGATTTAGTCTTTCCAGAGCCATATGCTGTGTTTAGGGAAAGAATAGTACAAAAGTGGGCATTCCTTTAGGAAGAAGGAGCGAATGAGTGCTGGTAGGCAATAAATATTACTACCCCACTATTAATAAATTATCAAGCTGACAGCTCAAAGCCCACTCTATTTCTCACATCCTGTTGTCTCTAGTGTTGAGGCATTCTAGAATTCTTTGGGAAATTCATTAGTGGTTGTGGTGGATTGACACTGGTCAACTTGAGCAGTAACACCCAGCTGGACTGAGCTGGTGTGGTTCTGGGTATAGAAGATCCACCTGAGGATCGTTGCTGACACAGGATAAAGGAGAACGGGAGCAGAAGATGCGAGGTGTCTGTTTCCCAGGCGCAGCTCTGTTGCTGCTGGTTCTCCTGAAAGGAACTCTACTGTTCTCGTCGCAGGAGCTTGGGACCTTGCTATCATTGGGGATGGCTACTGTTGTTTCAGGGGAGCTCTGGTCTTCATCTCTGCTGCGAGCATCGTATCCTGGTTTTGGTATAGATTTCTTCAGCCTTTTTGGGCAGACACGATGTACATGGCACAGTGCTGTGGGCTCCCAACCCTTGATTGGATCTTTCAGGTCTTCAGTACATAGATAGATGTTCTGCAGTCTTCCCGCATTTGGCTTGTGTGCACGAATGTTGTAACTTGTACTTGTCCTGCATTAAATCTGCTCTCTTGCAAATCACTGACTCTAGAAAAGTAACTAATACAATGTATTGGGAGTGTGTTCTTCCTTTTGTCCTTTAGGCTTAGATTTCATTATCAATCTGCATTATATTGTCAATTGCCTCTCACTTTCCTGGGGATCTAGAAGCACATAATTTTCTTCTCTGCATATGCCTTAAAGTTATTTTTATGTTTATATTTCTTCTGTCATTCTAATGGGAAACTGGGAGTGAGAAGAAACACGTATTTGGTCATCCATATTGAATTGGAGGCTGACGAACCTTTAACATTTAAATTTTCAGGCTCTTCCTATCTTCTATGCCTGAACTAATTATTTGGTTTAAAACTCCCCATAGCAATGTTTATTCAAATTTTGGTCTACAGACTGATGCTGGTCTGGAAACTATTTGTTATTAGTCCATAACAAGGTAAGTAGAGAAAATTAAAGTAAGCCTCTGGAAATTTATTTAAAAAGTGACATTTCTATGACCTCAAACACATTACACTTTTTAAACAGTAGAGACAACTGTATGAATTGTGGAATTCACATGGCAAGTTGCTTGTGGTATGGGATCCATGCTAGTCACATGCAGTACACACATAATGGTCTATAACTGACTGGAAACAAAACAAAGCAACAAAGAAATAAGCAAAATCTAACCTTTTATCACGGAAATTTTGAGAAGTGTAACATACACAATGTGACTCTCCTCAATTTTGGTAAACAAATCTAACTATCTATTTATATATACCAACATAACTATATTTTCTGATCTACTATGTAGATTGAAAATGTTTACTCCTTTTCTCAGGAGTTATTTTGGCTTTTTTTTTCCCCACTAAATGTTTTGTGGCCCAATTATACCAACCTCGAAGGCATGAAATGCTTCAGTATAAAAGTTGGGGAGTTCTTAGATACATAGATCAAAAAGTACTTGTTGTATGCCCTGTATTGTTTCCTAAAAACTTGCATGCATCATCTCCTTTAGTTCCCAAACGGCAACCATGAGTTTAGTTCTATTATTATCATCTCCATTTCTTAAGTGATGGAAAGTGACACCTGAAGAGATTAAGTAATTTGCCCAAGGTCACAGAGCTAGTAGTTGCCAGAGTTAGTGCTTAACCCAGGCTTGCCGAATTCTAGGGCCCAATTTTTTAACCTGTGTGCTAAACTGCATCCCAAAGAAAACTTCAAATTAAAGTTTAAAATCTTTAGCCTCCAAGGGATGTGTACTCAAATAGACTCTTGAGGATGCAAGTGATTTACTTAGAATAAGGAAGTATCAGACTGGCAGTTCTTAAAATTCCACCAACTTTCATTATTGTCTCCCTTTCTCTACTTTGCAGATTTCCTATACTGCATATGTATTCTTTTAAATGGGAAAAATATATAATGAATATATTTTGGGGAAAAAAATTTCACTACCCTAGATGACTATTCTTCTCCCTGTGAGATAGTTACTGCTCTGATTTTGCCAAAAGAGCATAAAGGCAGCAGACCAAAATGGTTTGAACCATCAGACCAAGCTTCCTCCGAAAGGAGTTTGGAATACATTGTTGAAAAAAAGCAAGCTAGAGATAAAAACATGTCTGTCGGTAAATGAGAAGGAGCGTGTAATCAAAGCTGACTTTAGAAGGCCTATTTTTAGAAGAGCTTATGGCTCTCATAAAAACTGAGGCAATAATTTATTGAGAATAACAAGCATGACAAGCACCTTAGAGAGACTTCTGAAATTTTTAGATCCCCTTCAAAATTTCCATGGTACACTCTGGGCATAATACACCATAGCAGTTATAATTTGTGACAACACTGTGGCAGCTGTGACATATCTTAGGCTCCCTCACAAGGTCACAAAGCGGAGAAGGGCTGTTTACACCTTTCTAGGGTGCTCTTTTTTATGTACAGTTGGGTTAAGCCAAGCAAAAGGAGGAAAAAAATGTAGATGTTCCTGCACATTCCTTCTAGGCCCCTCCTTGAAATTAGGAATGACCTTGGTTCTTCATGTTCCTGGAATCTTTCTTAGTTTCCAGAACCAGTTTCTGCTTCAGTGGCCCACATCTTTGACCACTGGGCCTGCCAACTCCTGACTCTCCTGCGTTATCTTTTCTCGCCTCGAATCTTTCTTCAACCTTCAGTCTTGTCTTCCTCCCTGCACTCTACTCACTCTGGGAACAGGGCTTGTGGGGCCTAGTAAGCCTGCGGACTTTATCTTATCACCAGCCCGCAGGGGTTCAGAAGAAAGTTTACCAGGCAATGTTCAGAGGTGCCCTCTGCTGGATGTTGATGACTCAACCTCAAAATTAAAATCTGGAAATACAGTTTTGCAGTTTAATAAAAAGGGTGGAAACACTAGCAGACAAGATAACACACAAAAAAGCACATTGCTGTGTATTCTGAAAGCTTTTAAATAGCACTGAATTGGGTTTGGTTTTCAGTGGCTTGCCATAAAGCAGTGGTTTTCAGTGGGGTGGGGAGGGAGGACTTGCCTCCCTCAGGACATTTGGCAATGTCTGGAGGCATTTTTGGCTAACCGATAACTGGGGGTTAGGGGTGGGGTGGAGAGAGGCAAAGAATGCTGCTTAACATCCTGAAAATGGGTAAGAGAGCCCCCAACCCCAACAGAGAAATACACAGTTCCAGTGTAGTGAAAGTTCTCTCTTAAATTGCCTTGAGAAAGCTGAAATTAGACTAATAGAAATTGGAAGGTTTGGCCAGGCACAATAGAGAGTTCCTGCATTCGAAGCTACTGAGGAAGCTTAAGTGGGAGGACTGTTTGAGCCTAGGAGTTTAAGGCCAGTCTGGGCAGTGTAGCAAGGACTCCGTCTCTAAAAGGGGTGGAGAGGGGGAGAGGGAAAATTGAAGTCTGAAGCAGTTAGAGATTAGTTCAGTGGTTTTCAACCTTGGTTGCCTGTGCAATCACCTGGAAAGCTTTCTTATTTCAGTCTTACATATCAGTATTTTATACTAATGTGTGGCTCTTATTCCTGTACATTGTGGTTTTATTTTTGGCTTGGGGTGTGTGCTGAGCATCAGGGTGTTTAAACCTTTCTAGGTGACTTAAGATTCACCTAAAGTTGAGAACAGCTGAGGTAGACAAAACTCTCATTTTTGGTTAAGGAATCAGGCACTGGAGGATATGTTCTCACAGTTACGAAGTGGCAGAGTTGGGCTACTGTTAAAGTTTGGATTTCAAATGTGTCCCAAAGACTACATGTTAAAGGCTTAGTCTCCAGAGTGGCACTAGCAGAAAGTGACAGAACCCTTAAGAAGTGTGGCCTCATTGGACAAAGTGAGGTCATGGGCTATGCCATGAAGGGGATATTAGGACCTAAGTCCCTCAATTTTTTCTTTCTGCTTTTGGCTGTCATGAAATGAGAAACTTTCTGGCACTTCTGCCATGATGTACTACTGCCTCCCCTCAGGCCCAAAAGCTACTGGCCCAAGCAGCCATGGACTGAAACCTCTGAAACTGTGAGCCAAAATAAACATTTCCTCCTTAAACTGTTTATCTCAGACATTTTGTCACAGGATGGAAAGCTAACTAAGGCAAATACTCAGTAATGAAAGTGAACAAACTCTTAACACACATAACAAATCTCAAAAGGTTTACACTAAGTGAAATAAACCAGAGTAAAAAACCCTACATTCTATATAATCCCATTACTAATGAAATTCTGGAAAAGGAAAAATGATCAGAAAAGAAAATGGATTAATGGTTTGTGGGATTGGGAGTGGATGGAAGGAATGAAAATGAGGGAGTAGTACAAGGGAAATTTGGGGATTCTGCCTATTTGGTGGTAGTTACCTGTCTATGCATTTGTCTAAACTAAAAAAGCTGTCTAACAAAAAGAGGGACATTTATTATATGTAAACTTTTAGTTAATTTTTATTATTATATGTTTGCAGTACATAATGATTATATTCCTCATGGGGAGTTGGTACATGTACAAAATACATCGCAATTCTTTTTCATTCCTTTGTCACTCTGCTCCATATCTTTGTCCCTTTCCCATTTGAAAAAGATCTATCTTCCTATTTTCTATTATCTATCTTTTATTTAGCTCTTTATTTAAATCATGCAATATTTAAGCTTGAATGTCTGATTTATTTCACTTAACATTATGGTCTCAAGTTGCATCCATATAATTTGTTTAACCTTGTTTGTGGCAGAGTAGTACTCAACTGTGTATAAATACCATGTTTTAAAAATCCATTTATCCTTCGATAGACATATAGGTTGCTTCCAAGATTTAGCTATTATGAATTGTGCTGCTATAAACAGGGTATGTATATAACACTATAATATGATGACTTTAACTCTTTTGAGAAGATACCTAGAAGGGGAATAGCTGGGTACAATGGAATTTCTATTTTTAGTTTTTCGAGGAATCTCCATACTGATCTCTGTAGTAGTAGTGGTGGTACTACTTTACCTTTTCACCAAAAATGTGGAAGGGTTCCTTTTTCCCTGAAGCCTGGAGAGAATTTGTTACTATTTGATTCCCACAACTTAGACATGAGTTCCATTCTGGGAGAATGTATGTAGGTAGGATTTGTTTGTGAGTCTAAAAAAGTGAGTCTTACATACCTTTGACACAAATATACAATGCATATGGCTTTGCATTTCCTAGCAGTCCCCTCCATATCACCATTGCTTTTCCTCTTGGACATCCTGGGCTCTAATTGAGCTCCATACTACTGTAGACTATCACACTGTGCAGTAAGCACACAGCAGCACAACCATGGCAATGTCTGGCAGACACATGAGCTACTTCTGCATCTATGAATGCTTGTAATGTGAGATCTGTTTGTATCTGTGAAAGTTCATAACTCAAATGTTCATAGGTCAAGGACTTACTGATTATGAATTGTGTTGCTATAAACATGGATATGCATGTATCACTGTAATATGTTTTTAACTCTTTTGGGAAGATGCCTAGAAGGCAAATAGCTGGATTATGTGGAGTTTCTATTTTTAGTTTTTGAGAATCTTCATACTGATTTCCAGAGTTGTTGTGCTAGTTTACATTCCCACCAAAATGTAGAAGTTTTCCTTTTTTCCTTCAGTGTTGCCAACATTTGTTACTATTTGATTTCTTGATTATGGCTAACCTTTCTGCAGTAAGATGGACTCTCAATGTTGTTCTTTATTACTAGCAGTGCAATAACTTAGTCAGATAAGAATATAATGTTGATTTTTTTAATGTTAAATTTTCGTATAACAAAAGCATTGTGGATACTTTGAATCAATTCTTCCATTATTTCAGGAAAACTTCTTGTGTTATGTTTCTTCTTTTAAATTTTTTTTTATTAGTACATGTTTGCAATACATAATGATTACATTTATGGGGAGTTTGTAAAGATATGTAACACATCTTAATTCTTTTGTGTCCCCTTCCCCTTCCATCCCTCCCAGCTCCCTCCAATTCTTGATTCCCTTTTCATTTGAAAAAGACTTCCCTACTTCCTATTATCTATCCTTTATTTTGTTCTTTATTTATATTTTGAGTTTCTCATATAAGAAATATTTAAATTTGTGTGTCTGATTTGTATCAATTAACATTATGATCTTGAGGTGCATCTATTTACCTACAAATGTATCTAATTTATCCTTTTCATGGCAGAGTAGCATTCCATTGTGTATAAATACTACATTTTCTTCATCTGTTCATCTGTTGATGGACATATAGGCTGTTTCCAAGATTTAGCTATTGTGAATTGTGCTGCTATAAACATAGGTATGCATATATCACTGTAATATGATGACATTAACTCTTTCAGGAAGATTCCTAGAAAGGGGATACCTGGGTTAAATGGAATTTCTATTTTTAGCTTTTTGTGGAATCTCCACGCTGATCTCCATAGTCACTGTACTAGTTTATAGTCCCACCAACAATGTAGAGGGATTCCTTTTCTCCTGCAACCTTGCCAGCATTTTTTATTATTTGATTTCTTGATGATAACCATTTTTTCTGCAGTAAAATGCTATCTCACTGTTGTTTTAACTTGCATTTCTCTAGTGGCCAGTGATGTTGGACGTTTCTTTCATGTATTTATTGGCCATCTGTACTTCTTCTGAGGAGTATCTACTCATTTCAGTTGCCCATTTTTGGATTGGGTCTTTTATTTGGGGGAGGGTCTAATTCTCTGAGTTCCTTATATATTCTATCCTGTCTGAGGAATAGTTGACAAATTTGTTTTTCTCATTCTGTAGATTGTCTCGTCACTCTGTTGTTTGTTTGCTTTGCTGTGCAGAAGCTTTTTAATTTGGTATGCTCTCATTTGTTGATTCTCAGTATTATTTCTTGCGTCATTGCGGTTCTATTAAAAAAAGTCCTTGCCTATACCTGTGTCTTCAAGGATTGTACCTATTTTACCTTACAGCAGATCAATTTTTTTTCTAACATTTAGATCTTTGATCCATTTTTATTTTAGTTTAGTACATGGTAAGATATATGGGTCTCAATCTTCTGCATGTAGATACCCAATTTTCCCAGCGCCATTTATTAAAGAGGAAATCTTTCCTTCAGCATGTTTTTGGTCCCTTTGTCAAAGATGAGACAGCTGTATTTCCTGGGGGTGCTTCTGCTTCTTCTATTCTGTTTCATTGATCCACATGCCTATTTTTGTGCCAGTACTATGCTGTTTATATCACCATAGCTTTGTTGTGTAACTTCAAGCCTGGGCTTATGATGCCACCTGGTTTATTTTGTTACCTAGTCTTGCTTTTGCTATTCTGGATCTCTTCTTGTTCTATATAAATATTAGGATTGCTTTCTCTAATACTGTAAGAAATACCATTGTTATTTAATTGGATTTTAATTAATCTGTATATCTCTTCCATTCCACTTGGTTTATATTTTATCTAACAAGTTGGTAGGAAAAGTGAGCTGTATTTTGTAATAACTTCTATTTACCAACCTTTATAAATTCATCATCAATGAGTTTTTTCAAACACCTAGGTATTAGTATTTAATTTCCTAATTAGTGTCATTCTTGGTGTCTTAGTTACTTTTCTCTATTTTGCTGAGACAAAATACCCAATACCCACGAGTTAAAGGAGGAAAGGTTTATTTCAGCTCACAGTTTGTAGAGGCTTCAAACTATGGATCAGCCGGCTCCAAGGCAGGGTGACCTGGCAGAGGGGCATCACTGAGGAGAAACAGCTCATGGCATGCAGGGCAGGAAGAAGGCAGCAGCAAGCAGTGAGCAGCAACAAGCTTGCCTTCCCTCTCTCCCTTTATATTCCATGTAGGCTGTAAGCCTATTGATTGGTGCCACCCACACCCAGGTTGGGGCTTCCATTATCCACCCCTAATCCCAGTTTTCACACCCTTAATCCACATTCACACGCCCTAATCCAGCCGTTTTTGAAACCCCCCCACCTATGACCGCAGGAGGCTTTGAGGATGGACATCTAGGTACAAGCCACACCTAGAGACTTCATGATTCTCTTTAAGAACCTCTGAAACCTGAAGTTTCTGTATCTTCTCTGACTAAAAAAATTGTGTGATAAAATGGTCATGCAGAAGTGGCATCATTTGAAATTTACTTCCTGAGGAGTCTTCAATAAATTTTTCAACTTCATTCCTGCTTGACATTGGTAAAAGTAATAGTTTTCATACTAGTGTCAGATATTTTTCATATCTTAATGGGTTTGTCAAGATCTTGGTATGATTTATTCTTCAATTATCTGGCAGAAAGATTCACTGAAAAATCCATAGGTACTTTTTGTTTGTTTGTTTTTTGAGATAGGGTCTCATTCAGACTGGCCAAGGCTGGCCTCAAACTCATAGCAATCCTCCTGTCTCAGCCTCCTGACATAGTTACATTTTTAATAATGCAACTAAGTTGTAGAAATAACTTTATCTCATTTTACAGGTATCTCTGAATCCGGAAGAACCTGTGAATTCAGACAAAAGGTGACATGATAAGTATTCAGTTAATCCTAAGTAGCTGATAATAACTCCTGGACCTTTGGGGAAAGGCAATGGAAGAATGTTTTATTAGACTTAAGAAACAGTAATAAAAATGTAACTGGATAAATTAATAAAGGAGGTTGTTAGAATTACTTAAGTGCTGATGGAATACACATACAGCTGCCCAAGATAAACTTTAGGGCTTTGCTACTCAAGTGTGTCCCACAGACCGGCAACATTAGTGTCACTTGAGACTTGATAGAACTGCTCCAACACCACCACAGAGCACTAGTCAGATCTGTGCTAAACAAGATGTCCAGGTCATTTCTACACACACTAAAGATTGACCTGGAAGCACCATTCTCAAACGTGAGTGCATATTGGAATAAGCTGAGGAACTTTAAAAAAATACTGATACCCATCTCCCCAGATTCTGATTGAGTGGATCTGAGATGCAGTCTTCACTTTGAGACTTTTAAAAGCTCCCCAGATAATTGTAATTGCAGCAGTTTCTACTGTATTAGAGCTGGCTACAAGGCGTGGCTTACAGAAACCTGGGACTCAGACATTCTGATAGTTTTGTTTTTAAATCATGGTAAAATATACATAGCATAAATTGTATATTTTAATTGTGGTGAAACACGTACAACATAAAAGTTACCATTTTAAACATTTTTTTCAGTGTACCATTCAGTGACATTAAGTATGTAACTATCACCTCTTACCCGTTTCCAGAATTTTCCCACCATTCCAAACACAAATATGATAATTCAATACCCCTTGAGGAGTTATCTTCCCTCCTGCTCCTCACCAACCCAACCTCTGCCAACCACTGGTTTTAGTCTATCTATTCAAGACAGATTGATTGGTCCAGCTCAACTTTCTATGGTAGATGGTGTCAATGGCTTTCAGGCAGCTGCCCAATCAGCTGTGGTCTGCATAGTCTCCTTGGCCAGGGGCAGTGCATGGGGCACTTGTAGTTGAAAGGGGTGGAGGGAAGGGCAGATATAATTGATGTATCTGGAATAGAATATGTCCCAGAGGTCAGCCTTTCTGTACTTGTCACCTGTGTTCTTGGCTGATAGTGATCATATTTTTCTGTAGAAAAGCACCAGACAATCATAAAGTTTGACCCACCCACTAAATTGTAAAGGCAAGTGTTTTCTTAAATACATATTTAAGGAACAGTGAATAAAAGGATCCAGATATTCCCATGACAGGCAGGATTACCAAATAAATTACAGGATGCCTAGTTAAATTTGAATTTCAGATAAATGACATCAATATTTGTGTAATACACTAAAACAAATTTGTTCTGTATGTGAAATTCAGATTTAACTGCATGTCCTGTTTGATGTTGTTTTCTAGATCTGATAACCTTCATGAGGAGAGTCTTCAAAGAGAAAGCTGTTCCTTAGATACGTTTTGAAAAGATCTGAGGAGTAAGGAAAAGTCTGTATGTCTGTATCTGAGGTATTCCAGCTACCTTATGTGCTTGGGGGGGTTATCTGGATTTTATTATGTATTTTGCTGAGTCTCTATAATTTGATGCTTAACTTTAGACTCCAAATACAACTCCTACTGCTGTTGCTAGGGTTGCCACTGTGATTCCTTGGCTATTTTATCAAATAGTGTACTCCAATTGGGTAATCTGAGGAGTTTAACTAAGGGACTATTTACAGTGCTTTGGATGGTATCTAAGAAACCACCAAGGAAAGCACAGCAACCCAAGGCAATGAGCTATTACCCCATCTAGGCGTCAAGGTTTCATGGGAAGGGTATGTCTTAGTAACTTTCTTGTTGCTGAAACAAAATAGCCAACACCCAAAGCTAAAGGAGGAAAAGTTTATTTTAGCTCACAGTTTGTGGGCGTTTCAGTGTTGTCAGCTAGCTCCAAGGCAGAGGGACACAGTAGAGGAGAAAGAGTCCAAGGCAGGCAAGAAGGCAGCAGCAAGCAGCAGCCTCCCTTTCCCTTTGATTTTATTTGGGCTACAATCCTATTGATTAGTGCCACCCACTCCGAGTATGGGGTTTCCATTACCCACACGCAGAACTATGCTAAATCAATTTAGGTACCACACACCCTTAATCCATATTCACACACCCTAGATCCAGCCACCTCTGAAAAGCCCCATCTATGTGTGCATGAGGCTTTGGAGAGACATATAAATTCAAACTATAACAAGTCACTTCACAGGTTTTGTGGCCATTTGTCAGGGACTTTGACAGCCCTTCAGGTAGGGAGCTGGAAAACATACACTTCACCTTCGCCATCTTTCCTTCCTCCATGATCCTCCTGGGGATCTTGGGCAATCAAATCTAAGAAGATGTCATCCAGGCCAGGCCCCTGCAGCTCAGGGAGGCTGGCGAAGGGCTGAGAGTATGTGGAGAAGCTAATGAAAGGTTGGAGCAGAAGACCTACTCTGTGCTGGCCCTTCGAGGCATTTCATGGTCACCTCATTTGAACCTCATGGCAGTTCTCTGACAGAAATGTCTTCTTTTACAGGGGTGGTAAAGGATAATTGATATTGAATAACTTGCTGGAGGTCACAGAGCCGATAAATAGTATTTGAACCCAAAACTATCTATTCATCCCCATATCACTGTGTAATAGTTTCTGCTGACATCTTTCGATTGTTACCCTCCCCCCTTTTTGGTAACTCTTCATGAAGTTTTAAGATTTTCATTGCTCTTGTATCATATTGTCAACTATTGAAAATTCTCCTAGATCAAGTTTAGCAGCTTGTATACAAAATGTACTCACTCAGTACGTGTTAGTTTTCTGTTGATTTCTGGATTGGTGTGGCAGCAGAAAGGAATTGGGTCAGTCAGCTGTTTCCTTGCAGGAAGTCAGATCAAAGGAGACATCTGACTCAGAATATGTAATTGTACAGCACAAGGAAG
The DNA here is from genome assembly GCA_004026905.1 of Hystrix cristata. Classification (NCBI taxonomy): domain Eukaryota; kingdom Metazoa; phylum Chordata; class Mammalia; order Rodentia; family Hystricidae; genus Hystrix; species Hystrix cristata. The sequence goes on along the minus strand of PVJO010003727.1, from coordinate 12,015 downwards.
GCCCATCAAGTCATGACTGAAAAGAATCCCCAAAAAGTATCTTAGATTTGGAAGGGCCCTCAGAGGTTGTCTATGACCTCTACCTAATGTGCGATTCCTCTCCACTATTCAGTCCTTCTCCTTGTCCTTAGTTAGGATTGCTCTCCAAGAGAGTGGCCAAGAGATTTAGAGAAAGGCCCACAACTCCCTTGAGTGAATCCTCCCACTACCTAAGAATTTAATTTTCGATACTTCTCAATCTAACAGGCTTTGCTGTGTCATTGATAACGTAGAGGCAGGAAATGTAGGCTATATCAGTCTCTGTAATCGCCTTGAAAATCTGTAAAACTTCCTGAAGAAAGTGCCCAAGAGGGCTGTTAAAATTAGTAGGCACAAACCAAGAAGTCAGAACTGCTTCATTAGATAGCTCGAAGTCAAGAGGGAAATGTGAGTTGGGAGCTTTCCTTGTAAGGCAAAGAGAATGAAAGATGATTCATTTAGTGTGTAATGCAATTTGGAAAGTGGACATGATGGAATGAAGCAGTTTTTATTTCTGGGAAATGAAACAGAAATAGGTAAAAACTAAGTATAGTAAGTCCCCCACTTACGAGCATTTGAGTTCTGAGCTTCCACAGATGTGCATGGACTTCTCATTAAGTAAGCGAATGAATTGCAGAAGTAGCTCACATGTCTGCTGGACGTTGTCAGAGTTGTGCTGCTGTGTGCTTGCTGTACAGTACAATAGTGTACGGTAGTGGAGTGCTCAGTCAGAGCCCCGGATGTCTGGAAGTAGGAGGGAAAGCAGCGGTGATGTGGAGGTTTGGTTTTTTTATGGTTTACATTGTATATTTGTGTCAAAGGTGTATAAGACTCATTTTGTGGGACTTTCAAATGAATCGATTTAGGAACGTTCGCCCAGAATGGAATTCATTCGTAAGCTGGGCACTTACTGTAACAACACTGCAAATAACACCAGCCACAACAAAGCCAAGCCCATTTCTCACAAAAGCTAAAGTCTTCTTTTATTTAGATTTTTGAATCATTGCTCCATCAGAAAAATAACTTTTAATTGAATTTGTAGTTCACTTAAAATTGCGTAAGTTATTGAACCATTAAATTTATTTTAATATTTAGTTCTGTATATCTCCTGTGTGAGCTATCTATATATTATATACAACTTATATACAGGTGTATATTCTTCAAACTTTTATGTTTAGGGTTTTTTTAAGAGTCAGAGAAGATAATTTTGAGTTCAAAACTCAGTTTTACAAGGGATTTGGTAAAGTAGGGAATATTTTGCTTTTTGGACTAAACTTTCTCAGCCAGTTTTAGGATTATAGGTGTTATGAGCTTAAATTTTGTATTTGCTATGTCTATTCTGAAGCCCCTGAATTCCCCCATGTCGCACCACCCAGGGTCCTCCTCTTATAACACTTTATATGTGCCTCGTGTAGTACGAATTACACATGTCCTCGCCTACCTGAACCACAAGGTTCTGTGGAAAGAAAAGTGTCTCAGTAGCCCAATGTGCCTGGCATAGAGTAAATGCTCAACAAATGTTTATTGAAAAGATAAATGGATTTTCTTACCTCCCTGATGAATCTTTCCTACTTGTAGGAACTCCTCAGTATCCTCTGTCCTTCTAGAGGATGGTGGTTTAAGTGCATTTGGGGTCCCTGCAGGTTTTCTGCTTTCCAGAGGTATGCCTGGAAGTCCTTACGTTGTCCCAGATTTCTTTGACTTAATGCAAACACAGGTTTTACTCCTATGTGAAATGTATATGTCCCTTGAACTAGGAGGCCTTTAAACTTTATGAACCTTATTCTAATCCTTATACTTTAGTGTAAACACACTTATGACCTTCTGTTGCCAGAGAGGGTTTGTTAAAAGAGAGAAGAGATACTACAGGCCAGAAAAAGGGTGCAGAAAAGGAGTAGCTGGGGACACAGAGAGAAACCTGGTAGGTTTACATTTTGTGTCACCCTCATTAGACTAGTCCTTAATGCTTTTCAAGGGCTTGTTAGGCTATGAAATGAGAAAATTCTGAAGCCATCTTTCCAGATTTGGGCTTTGTAACAAAAGCCTTCTAAAGATAATGCTGGAATCACTGATGGGTAATTCTAGTAATGAACTATAAAAATGATGCCTGAAAATGTAGTCCTCAAGGTGTGATTCTATATAAAAATATATTTTAAGGATGACTCTAATGGTGGAAACTTCAGATTGGGAGAGTACAGTGAGTCTGTGGGTAATTTGAGGGACAGAATGGCTTTTCTGGTAGCCTTTGTAAGGTGGACACTGGATGATGTGACTTGGAAAATAAGTAGCATGAGAAAATTAGTAGGAGGAAAGAAACATAATGATCAGAGCAGAAATAAATGAAATAGAGACTTAAAAAAACCACTCAAGAGAGAATATTTTTTAAAAAGATAAGTAAAATTAACAAACCCTTATCCAACTTAAGGGGGAGAAAAAAGGATAAGGCTCACATAAATAAAATCAAATATGAAAATGAGGCTTTACAATTTACATCACAATAGTATAAAGGATTATTAGAGACTATTTTGAACAACTACATACCAAGAAATCTGGTAACCTAGAAGAAATGGAAAAATTCCTAAATGAAGAAATAGATACATGGATTACTACAATGCCATAAAGAAAGAAAATTTGAGACATTTTTAGGTAAATGGATGCAACTTGAGAATATAATATTAAGTTGTCAAGCGAAATGCATCAGACACATAACTTCAAGTATTGCATGGTTTCTCTTATATGAGAAACACCATATATATATATATATATGCACATATATATATTCACAAACTTAATTCATTCCACAATTCTGGAAAAAATGGCCATGTTCATGTTCATGCAGGATAGATGTCTGTGGTTGTGTTCATTACACAATGTAGAGTTTGCAAAAAAATCCAAAAATTTTCCAAATACTTTATTTGCAAAACATACTGTTTGCAAACAAAAGTGTTCATGAACCAAGATATAGATACACATATACATATATATATAGAGAGAGAGAGGAAGAGAGAGAAAGAGCGACAGAAGAGGGATAAATAGGAATTAAGGAGATGTTCAAATACTTTCCTAAAATACAAGTCCATTCTTTCAAAAATATTTTCAATATATATACTAATTGGTTTCATTTATACTACTAGTTTATCTTAGTTCATTGAAAAGATAGTTTTGTATTATTATATGTTTTTTTGGTTTGTGTCTTGTACTCCAAGTAACTATTTTAAAGATAATGATACAAAGTGTGATAACTATTGAGCTATTGTCATTCTCTTATTATTTTTTCATAAAATAAGAAAAGTAAAAAGAAATAGAAAACCTGAATGGACCAATTACAAGTAATGAGCTTGAATCAGTAAATATAAAGTCTCCCACACCCCAAAAAAAGACCCCAAAAAACCCAAGATTAAATGGCTTCACTGCTGAATTCTAAACATTTAAAGAACTAATACCGGTTCCTCTCAAGTTACTCCAAAAACTTGAAGAGAGTAAATTCTTCCTAACTCATTCTACAAGGTTGGCATTACCTGGTACCAAAACTAAAGATACAACAACAATAACAACAACAACAAAAGAAAGCTATTAGCCAATACACATCCCTAATGAAGATAGATGCAAACTGAATCCAACTAGTAAACTGAATCCAATGGCCCATTAAAAAGATTATTCACCATTATCAAGTGGGATTTATTCCATGGGTGCGAAGACAGTTCAGCATATACAACTGTGTATCTGTCACTAACAGAATGAAGGACAAAAGCCATACTGTCATCTCAATATATGCAGAATAAGTATTTGATAAAATTGAACAGTCTGTCATGATAAAAAAGAAACTCCTAAAAATTAGATACAGAAGGAACACAGCTCAACACAATAAAAATTATATATAAAAAGCCAAGAGCTAACATCATCATGAACGGGGAAAAGCTGAAAGTGTTCTAGGATCTGGATCAAGATGAGGGTGTTCAGTTTTTCTACTTTTATTTGACATAGTACTGAAAGTCCAAGCCAGGGCAATTAAGCAAGAGAAAGAAATAAAGGGTGGCCAGAGAAAAGAGGAAGTCAAGTTGTCGTTGTTTGCACCTGACACAATCTTATACAGAGAAAATACCACCAAAAACCTCTTAGAATTAATAAATAAATTCAGCAAAATTTCAGGATATAAAATTAACCTACAAAACCAATAGTGAATTGTTTGAAGATGAAATCAAGAAAGCAATTCTATTTTTATGCTACCTCAAAATATAGTAAAATACTAGGAGTAAACTTAACCAAAGAGATAAAAGAGCTCTACAATGAAAACTTAAGACATTGGTGGAAGTGATTAAAGAGGATACAAACACAAAATGGGAAGATATCCATGTTAATGGATTGGAAAAACATCAATATTGTTAAAATATTGAAACTACTCAAAGCAATCTATTGATTTATTATAATCCTTATCAAAATACTAATGCTTTTGTGAGGGAATCGAACACAGGGGCCTTCACACAGAGCTACATTCCAGCCATATTATTTTTTATTTTGAGGCAGGGTCTCACTAAATTAGCAAGTTGTCCAAGCTGGGCTGGAACTTGTGATCCTCCTGCCTCAGCCTCCCAGAGTGCTGGGATTACAGGCATGTACCACTGTGTCTGACTTATGACATTGTTTGCTATACTTGAAAAAATAATCCTAAAATTTGTATGGGACCATGAAAAATCTCAAACAGCTAAAGCCATCTTGAACAAAAAGAGCAAAGTAAGAGGCACTTTACTACCTAACATCAAATATACTCCAGAGAAGCATTAAAAAAAGATACATAGACCAATGGAATAGAATAGAGTGCCTAGAAGTAAACCTATACAGCTTTAGCAAACTAATCTTTGGGAAAGGTGCTAAGAACATGCACTGGTAATAGAAAAATCTCTTTAATTAATGGTACAGGGAAAATTAATGGTACATACAAATTTTGGATATCTATGTACAAAAGAATGAAATAAGATATTTATCACGATAGAAAAAATTGACTAAAAATGGATTAAAGACTTAAATGTAAGACCTGAAAATTTGAAATGGTTAGAGGAAAATATAGGGGAAATATTTCAGGACATTGGAATGGGCAAGGATTTTTTGGACAAGACCCCAAAAAGATATGGAACAAACACAAAAATAGACAAAATAGAGATTATATCAAACTAAAAAGCTTTTGCACAGAGTGAAGAGACAGTTTAAAGTTGGCAGAAAATAGTTGCAGTATGTCATCTTATGGGGTTAATATCCAGGATATATAAGGAATTCATAGAACCAAATAACAACAAACAAGCAAGCACACATAATCAAATTCAGAAATGGGTGTCTTAGTTACTTTTCTTGTTGCTGAGACAAATTACCTAACACTCAAAATTAAAGGAGGAAAGGTTTATTTTAGCTCAGTTTGTAGGGATTTCTGTCCATAGTTGGCTGGCTCCAAGGCAGGGTGGCATGGCAGAGGGGCATTGCAGAGGAGAAACAGTTCATGGTGGGCAGAAGGCATTAAAGCAGTTTAATATCGAAGCAGCAACAGCAGCTTCCTCTCCCTTGTATCTCTGCCAGGCTACCCACCCTTTGGGTGGTACTACCCACAAGCAGGGTGGGCCTTCCCATTACACCCGAAACTATGCAAAACCAATCAGTGGACTAATTTAGTTATTACACCCCCCTAATCCCAGCATCACACCCTAGATCCAGCCACCTCTGAAAAGCCCCACCTAGGACCACATGAAGCTTTGGAGGGACATTAGACACAAGCCGTAACAATGGGCAATAGAATTAAATAAACATTTGTCAAAAGAAGACGTAGTAATGACCAACAGGTATATGAAAAAATTACTATCACTAATAATCAAGGACATGCAAATCAAAGCCACAAAAGATGTCACCTCACTCCAATAGGAATGGCTGTTACCAAAAAGATAAAAGATAATAAGCGTTGGCGAGGATGTGGAGCAAAGAGACCCCTTGCACCCCGTTGGTGGACATGTAAACTAGTATAGCCCTTATGGCAAACAGTATGGAGGTTTACCAAAAAATTTAAAACAGAACTACTGTATGATTCAGCAATTCTACTAGAAGGCATATATCCAAAGGAAAGGAAATCAGTATGTCAAATAGACATCTGCACTCTTATGTTTATTGCACCACTATTCACAATAGTCAAGAAATGGAAACACTCTTAAGTGTTCATTAACTCATTAACGAATAAAGAAAATGTGTTGTATATACACAAGGAAGTACTCGTCAGTCATAAAAAGGATAAAATCCTATCATATGCAATGCCATGGACGCAACTGGAGATCATTATGCTGAGTGAAATAAGCCAACAGAGAAAGACAAATACCTCATGATTTCACTAATATCTGCAAGCTAAAAAAGTTGATCTCATAGAAGTTCAGAGTAGAATAGTGGTTAGCAGAGCCTGGGGAAAGTGGGGGGAGGAAGAGATGAGGAAGTGTTGGCCAATGTGTACTAAGTTATAGTTAGATAAGAGAAGTAAGATCTGTTATTCTACTGCATAGTAGAGTGACTACAGATAACAATAATGTGTACACTTCAAAAGAAGCTGGGACAAAGGATTTTGAATGTTTTTACCATGAGGAAATGATAAATGAGAATATAGGTATGCTTACCCTGATTTGAACATAACATAATGTATACATTTATTTAAACATAACAGATACCCTATATAAATATGTACAATTTTGATGTGTCAATTAAAAAATAAAAATCATTTACTAAAAAATGAGTAGAGTGATCAACTGAGTTTGTCCCGGACTGTCTCCATGTTGGCACTGAAAATCTCATATCAGGAAACCCTCAATCCCGTCCAAAGAGGGTCATCTGTTCACTCTGTAAGACCCAAATGTAAGAGTGGGGTATGGTGTCTTCACTTTCGCATTCATACAACAATGAACTTGAGCTACAGTATTTGTGGGAAAAAGTGAAATTTTTAAATAAGTAAATAACTAGCCCAGTTTGGGAGGATGTCAGTTCTGTTATCTCATTAAGATAAAGCAATCTTTAAAAGGCAGAGACACCTTCCCCCAAGATGTGGCTATCAAAATAATAACAGTCACACAATTAAACTTCCGTGGCTGTAACCGCTAATAAGACATTGCCAAATTTTACCTTACTCTGTGACAATAAGTGCATTACATCTGCAAACATGTTGCACATACACACACGATTTTTACTTTTGGTTTATTATACTTCGCTTTTAATTACAGCTTCCATCACTGCTCACCATACTGATAAGACACAGTTGGTTTGTTGTTTCAGAATTATTTAAATAATGTTGCTTTGGTTTACTGAAAGGACTAGACTGTATTATTTATTTTTCAAAGATGTATAATGAAGTATCTTTTCATTTCCAGCTTACCTGCACTTAATGTAAATTTTTGAGAGGGAGCATTGTTTAACAAGATAAAGAGGAGAGGCCGTGCAGCCACCAATGACTGCTGGCCCTGAAGTGCCTAAGGTGCTACATTTATTCATTATCAACATAGCGAGACTCATAGTTATAGTAAGACTCACTGCTCATAAATCACCAATCAGTAATAATTCCCATTAAAGTCATACATGTGAAAAAGTTAAAAATTCATTACTAAGTAACTCTTGAGTTAAGGAGAGAATCAAGTGGAAATTACAAAGCATGCAATGACGAATGGACAGAGGTATTACTTTGTACAATTTGTGGTTACAATCAATATGTTACTCAGAGGTAAAACTTAGCCTTAGACATATTAGAAAATAAGAGACAATGACAGTAAGTTGACCGAACTTTCAAATCAAAATTTAACCCTCAATCCAATCAAATGAAAATTAAATGAACAACAAAGAAAAGAGAAGGAAAATGCAAACATTTTTCATGGTAGTAAATAATGCAGTACATTAGGCTAGTAATGGCAGCTAGACTTGAAGTTCTTCTTTTACACAAGGATCTTAGCTGTCCAGACTCTGACTCGGTGTCCACTTCCCTATCACTGTGGGTTATGGACACTGAAGAAGAAACAGAAAGAAGCTAGACAGCCATAATCACATGTCTGCATGGAGAAATGCAGAGAGGAGAATCATAACTCATGTCTACTAAAAGCTGTGTGTCATGCATTGTTAGGCAGGTTATTTAGATTCTTCAGTTTCATTATCATCTTCCTCATTTACAGATGAGAATATCAAAACAGAGTAGCTTAGTAATTTCCTCAAGCTCACCAGATCATAATTAACAGAGCTGGAACTTGAACTCTAGAAGGTCTATTAATTGGAATGTAGTTCACCACGTGCTGCTATTTAAAGACATTGCTGGTTTTATTTTGTTTTGAAAATTAACATCTGGGAAAGTTATGGACTTTAAGACATTCACACTTTAGAGTGAAATATTTCAAACACATTGCTTTCTTCTCAGCACCTCACTGAGGTTGGCTGTGTTTGAAGAATGGGAATTATGAAGTGGTTAGAGAAAAAGGCGTAAGGCAGTAGGAGGGACAGTGCTTGGAGGCTAAAGGTCTCATCAGAATGAATGCTGGACTGCCGATGGAGGGAATGGAAAGCAAAAGTACGAAAAGGGAAGTGGGAAGGTGCCAAAGAAAAATTCTATTTCAAAATTCTGACTATGGTCAGCCCCACCCTCAAGAAAGGAGAGACAGAGAACCCTCGTTCTCTTACACAAAGTAGAGTAGTTCCTGATTCCCAGAACCAAGAATGTTGGGACTGAGGGCAGTCCGCTCAAGGGGGAAAAGCGTTGGAAGGACTTTAGTGGTCATTCATCCTTCTCACTGCAAGGATTCTCCCACCCCCTCGCCGGAATCCTGCAAACTACTGCTAACCATCTTTACTGCTCCTTTGCAAGACAGCCTGTCTCTGTTCCAAACTTTAGCTTATTGAACGTCTTTCCTATCATAGGCCAAAATCTTGTCTCCCTTCAACTTCTCATTGGTCCTCCTTCTGCCCACTGGGGTTACCCAGTCTGGGTTGTATTTGTTCAAATGGAATTTGATCTGTCATGTACTGTTGTTTTTGGCTGATTTGCTAAGTTGATTAGATCGCTCTATGAACTCAAAATTTTTGGATCAAGGTAAATAAATCCTGATAAAATGTTGTAGCAATTTTCTTTTCAGAAAGATTTCACTGCTGCTGTAATTTTGTTTTTGTTTAGTTTTTGTAGAAGAATATTCCCAACTAACAGACTTATTTTGTGGGAACAGAGTCATATGTAAATCCAGAGGGCGTCATATAAAACATTCACATAAGAAACAGTATGTTTTCTTACTGATAAGCACTGCTTTGAAACTACTTCAATTTCTTTGTGATATAATAAGGTAATAGATAATTGAGAAGAGGTGCTCATCTGGTTAACCAACGGGAAAAAATATTCCATCTCACTTTCAATTTAAATAAAGTAAAAATTACAATGATAATAATCTTTTTTCTTTACTCATCAGATACAAAACAAAGCAGCATTCATTATAATATTCAGTGTTTGTTTGTTAATACTTTCTTACAGTACCAGTAGAATTAAGAAATCTTTTATCACAATCAATTTAGAACTATCTCTTAAGAGACTTTAAATATTCATATCCTTTTGCCTAGTAGAATCTTCTGGTAATTTGTACTAAGGAGATAATTCAGTATTAAAAAGTATAGTGGAGATTTAGGTCAAGTGGTAGAGTGCCTGCCTAGCAAGCACAATGCCCTGAGTTCGACCCCCAGCAACCCTCACAAAAAATAAGTAAATGAGAGTAAAGAAAGTAGTTTAAAAAAAAGTATATGACTAAAATCTGTATTTTGTTACAGGAAATTTATTTGTAATAGCAAAAAATTATGGACACCCTAGAACCCAACAATAGTTAATTAGCTTATGATATATTCATTCAATGGGAGTTTATGTAGCCATTAAAATAATGATTATTTAAGAACTACTGCTATCTAGATATCCCAAAAGGAAATATCTTAGGTAAACAAATTGTTGGAAACAAAAAAATTGTTTGTAGTCACATAAAGAATCACTAGTAGTCACTAGTTTGTAGTCACATAAAGAATTCTTACAGTATGTAAAAAATGGCGTTATGCAAATAAATGAACCAGAATTATTTTTATGATAAAAAAGATGGAAGGAACATCTTATTTGACATCAACCAAAGGTGCTATATAAGTTAATTTTTCCCCAGACTGCTGCCAAAACTCCAATAACTAACCTTGACTAGCAGAAATTCTTGTAATCTTGTTGGGGGACTTAAAAAAAAAGTAAATGTGAAATTCCCTTCTCAAAAATAAGCCTCTCAGGTGTAATATACAATCTCTCATTTCTTCCTGTTCTGCTCTTCTAACAAAATTGCTGCGTGACAACAAAGAAGAAAACTTTTTTTTCAGAAGCAGATTTTTTGGGGAAGGATTTGCAACATGCTAACATGAAACTCCATCTCTCTAGGATAATCTGTTTACTCTGAAATCTGGGAGAAAAAAACACTAGCGTCACTAGTTCAAATGAAATAAAGGAAAAAAGGAGAGATTATTACATAGGGAAACACTCCAGGCACTCCACAGGAGAATTAAAAGCAGTAGGGCTTTATCACTGAATTGTTTATTAAAGTAGATTGCTTAAGTACAAACCTTTCTCATTCCAGCTATTTCTACAGGCATCTTACAGTTTTAGAATTTTCTTACATTTTGGTTGATTCCTTTAATCTGTTTTTTCCTCCAACCTTGTTACGGAATATTATCTAGTGTTTCCAATTTGTTTGGAGTCACTGTTGATTTTAGCAAGAGACACTCATTATTAGGATTTTCTTCGTTATTTGAGCCTCCAAAACTCCTGGTCATTGCATATTGCAAGACTGAGAGTTAATATTAGGACATGACTCCACCAGTCAGTTTTTACACTTAGGTATGTCAAAGAACAAAAGAGAGATAAACAATATAATAGTCAGCTATTGTGATTCTAATGCCGAGTAACAAACAACTCCAAAACTCAGTGGCTCATAAAAAAACAAACATTTATTTCTCTTGTTTGTGGGTCTGTAGGTGAGCTGGAACTGCTCTGCTTCTCTGGCAGGATGGCTGGGCTTGTATCAATGCTTCAGGTTTCCACCAGCTCAGCTTCACATGGTCTTCTTCACAATCCCAGTAGATCCCTATAAAACATGAGGGTAAGTAAAACTACTTGTTTAGGGTGTGTACCTACGTCTGCTATTATTCCTTGGCCAAAGCAAGTCATATACATGATCGTGCCCGACATCAATGGAGTAGAGAAATAATTTCCATTAGAAGTTCACATGACAGAGGGAGGAGGTGAAGAATTGAGAACAATGGCCTAATCTACTATGCAGACAATGTGCAAACAGATTAATTAAAATAATTCAAAAGAAATACCTCTTGGCTTGGAGAATAAGTAGCATTATTTCCATGTGAGAACAATATCTTGTTTTTCTGGTTAGACCATGAAAACTTAATAAAATAGTCCAGTTACCACATGCTTCTCCTAAAGAGTATTCAGTACCACTATACTTTGATGAAAGTTACTGGTTTTTGTCTATGCTGGTTTCTAGCCAAGTAGGAACTGGTTCAACTGTAGGTGAAATTTTGGTATTGTGTTACATACACCAACAATCCACAGACTTTTTTTTTAAAGGAGTTTGTAAACAGGGGATAAGATGTTTACAAAGGAAATCACTTATTAGAAATCACTATTTGGTTGGAAAATAAATTCCTTGTGGTTTTAAACTTTATTATATTATGGGTCACTGTAGAAATAAGCCTTTTTTTAAAAAAGCCAAAATTTTAAACTTGAGGTTGTGTTTTAAATTTTTCAAAATGAGAACACTTCTCTGGAAACCTGTATTTCTTTGTTTTAGGACAATAAGCAAAAGCAAAGGATAAAAAAAGTCAGTTCAAGCTAGATAGATTTATTTATACTAGAGCAACTTTTTATTTTTATTTTTATTTTAAACCAAGAACATGTATTGGTACATTCTACATACAATGGTCACATTCATT
>PVJO010003726.1:48289-119178 GCA_004026905.1 Hystrix cristata | reverse complement strand
CTATTTTGTCTCAAGGTCTCTCTGCCTCGTGGCTTCTCCATGTTACCTTTACACAACATCTCTCCAATAGATCAGCCAAATACCTCACATGGTATATCAGAATTTCCAAGACCACAAAAGCAAAGGTTTCCAGGCTATCTTCAATTGTAGGACTGTAACTCACACAGCATTCCTTGACTGCATTTGTTGGATAAAGCGAGTTACAATTTTATTATTATTATTATTTTTTTTGGCTTCCAGCCCTGGAGATTGAACCCAGGGTCTTGCATATGCTAAGCAAACACTCTACCCCTGAGCTCCTCTCAGTACTTTTTTTTATTTTGTATTTTACAACAGGGTCTCAGTAAGTTGCCCAGGCTGGCCTCAAATTTGTCATCTTCCTGCCTCAGTCTCCTGAGTAGCTGGCATCATAGGCATGTACAACCAAGCCTAGATGAGCACTCTCATTTAACTAATAGGCATTGAGTGACATACCAACAAACTTCCAACAATAAAGGCATAATCATTTACTTGCTTTTTGTTCTCAGGAGTTCCCTGAGTGAATCCTGAAAGCCCTGTTATTTCCATGAAACCGGGTTCCCTGTGGCAAAGTCATATGGCTAGTCAGCGTGTTAATCATTCTTAAGCCATCCATTCATAATAAAAGCTAAGATGTTCTAGGTTCTATTCGTGTGCCAGGCACTGTTCCAAATACATAAAGTATATTGCCTCCTTTAATCTTCACAAAAATCCTTGGTACTAAACATGGGACAGTCCAGGTTTTATGAGGCCAGTAAAAAGTACTCCTTATAAAAAAATTATAAATGCAAAAACTGGTATGAGAGCACGTATCCATTTGAAGGGGAAAAGTTACCATGACAAATTACCAGTATGTTGCATTTTTCCCTTCTTTTCAAGAAACTTTAGTTCATTTTTCAGAAATGACTTTTACAAAGCGCTACCAGCTAGCCCTGATTTCCTTCCTCGTTTGTAAAGGAATGCCCACATATGTGGCGCCCTGAAATTTAAGCTCTATTTGTCTCATGGTTAATTAACCTTGAGATAAAAGTACTATTACACCCATAAAGAAATGGAAGCATAGAGTACAGCTGTTATTAAGTAGCTAAGCCGGGATTCAAATCCAGCCTCTGTTTCAAAAATATGTACTTTTGGCCCCTGTGTTTTATTGGCAGTCACTACAATCTTCCCTGAAAGACATTATGAAAAATGTTACAAAAGAGAAAAAGATCGGTTTGTATATTACCTGATTAAAACCATATCTTTTTTATTAAGAATTTTACTTTTTATATTATTGATCTATTCCTCTCCACTGATAAAATTAGTATTAACTTGTCCTTTTTAGTCCCAAATATAACAAAAGGGAATTGCACTTGCATTTCCTAATGGACTCATGAATTCTACCTAGAGCAACTAGCACATCTTGAACTTTTTATCAAATGTTCCTAACAGAGACCTTAGATCACGGCAGTTCATTACTCCAATTCAAGTTAATAAATTGACTTTGGAGGTCATAACCATTGAAACCACTGAAGACTCCAACACACAGTACATTACTTGAATGAAGTCATGTGAAATGAATCTGCCCCCACATTCAATTGGGAATACCAAATAGGTGAGATCCTTTGACTGTAATCTTTGCTCTCAAAACTTCCACTTCATTACAATCAAAAGAATATGTGTGGACATTAAGGACAGATTTGGCAGATGTAAAATAACATTTCAGTGGATATCATTTACATAATTATAATGTTTTGCTGTGTTTAATGCTTTTAACTTAAAGCAAAACACAGCATACTTATTCTGATGTCGCACAAGGTGAAATAGTCAGACTGGAAGGAAAACATGAAGTCAAAATGTATTATTCTTTTTTTTTTTTTGTGGTGCCGGGGATCGAACTCAGGCCCTTGTGCTTGCAAGGCAAGCACTCTAATCACTGAGTTAAATCCCCAGCCCCCAAAGTGTATTATTCTTAACAAAGAAAGATGGGATCCAGTGCCATGTTCTGAATAGATGTGTGACATTTTCAAGCATGTATTAAATGAAACAGCTGGACTATTGTGCTGAGAATAAACATTAAGGGTCAACAGGCTGAAAAGGGCTCATTTAAATGGATATCACAATAACTCTGGCCAAAGATTCAGGTTACATAATTGAGAGATAAGGGTAATTTGGTATCTATACAGATGGTGAGGAAAGGTCGAATTTGAAAGTAGAGTAAGTAGGATTTGGTGGAATTCAGTATGGAGGAAGGTGAGACAAAATAAAATTGATCCTCCATTTTAGGGTTGATAAAACTAAAAGGAAAGCTTATTGGCTACTGTCATGGGGAAGACTACTGCAGATTGGATGGGAGAAACAGGAAAACTTTTGTTATTGCGATTTTGAGGTTATAGAGGAAGGGGGATGGGGACACTATACTCATCAATAGATTCATCCATTGATAAGTATGGTAGCTAATTGTGCTTTTGGAGTGGGGGGCCTGGTCAGAAGAGGCAGGTCATTGGTGCTCAATTCTTGGCTCCTGCTTCTTGGCTTATATAATATGAGCAGCTTTCCTCCACCAGTCCCTTCTACCATGCCATTTCTGCCTTGAAGTCAGCTGACTACTTTAAGTTGTGGGTATCAGGGATTTTATCCCACCAATGAGGAAAGTGATGAAGATTTTGGTGCCAGGAATAAGGTTGTTGCAGTAACTATCTGACCATGTGTTTTAGAAGGCTTTGAAACTTGCTTGTGGAAAGAGTTTGGAATGTTTTAGACATGCCACATGGAGAAGCCCTGGAATGCTGTAAGCCACACTTGATGGGAGAGTCTGATCAGAACTCAGAAGACTAGAATGCTAATACAAGTGCATACCGTAAAGACTAGGCTCAGGAGGTTTCAGGTGGGAACAAGGATTCTATTGCCAATTGGGCTACAGGCCATGCGTGTTATACTCTGGCATGCAATTTGTCTACATTTTGTCCATGTGGTTAGACTTTCTAGGAGACTGAGATAAAGAGCAGGAGACTAACCTGGTGAAAGAAATTAAGGCAGCAGCCTAACATTCAAACTGTAGTATGGGTACATCCTGCTGCTTTCAGCCAAGTTACAATGAGAATCCAGAATACAAAGTCTGTTTGAAAAGTCTGGCATTTTGCCAGAAAGGAAGTGTCTGCAAAATTGGGGCAAAAGAGAGCATAGTTGATGAAATGATTACCATTCAAAAGAAGCCAAGTACTTTGCATCAGAGCAATAGGGACGATGTCTCAAGGGCATCTCAGAAAACAGCAAGACCACACACCCTTCACTGACTCAAGGGTATAAAAAAGTAAATTCCTTTGAAAGACTTTGCTTTGAAAAGAGAGCTCCAGAGTGCCCTATTCCAGAACAGCCACCTAAGGAATTGGTTCCAAGAGATTCGGTTCACAGTGCCCAGCAATACAGGGACTTAGAAGCCTCTGCAGCCATGATTCAATCGGGGCTTCGTCACTGCTCAAGCTGGCTACACATGGGGCTGGTTTTATAGGAATGCAGAATGCAAGAGTTATGGACAAGGGCAGGGAGACTTCTCCTCAAATTTGAAAAGAAGACCTGGAAGGCCAGACAGTATGCCCCTGAGGGGGTAGTGTGGGAAACTATGAGAAGGAAGCCAAAGGTATGGTTGAGAACCAAGGAAGTTGAAGATGCCAGCAATATGGAATGTCTGCTAAGGAAAGCCAAAGGAAGTGAACAAAACCACCCCAAGTGTGAGACTATGAGGGCTATAACCAGCAATGCTGCAAGGGTGGGGCCAACCAAGCCATTTGGAGATTACATCTCACCACGTTACTACCGTTTTTAACATTTTCCCTCCTGAAATTTGGTCGTGCTTTGATCCCATTCCTTTCTATCCCCCTATTTCTCCCTTTAGGAACTGGAGTGTTTATCTTGTACCATCGTATGTCAGCAGTATTGAACTTTCATTTTGATTTTCACAGGGGCTCACAACTAAGAGTTTACCTGGAGTCTCAGGGGAAACTTAGGACTTGGACTTTTCAACAATGCTGAAACTTATTTTCTCTATTACATCTGCTCAAATCTGTCCTTGTAGTATGGTAATAGCTATAGAAAATACATTAAAACAGGTCTAGTTGTGTTCCAATAAAACTTTACTTACAAAAACAGTGGCAATCCAAATACAGGTTGTGAACCACAGTTTGCTATCTACTACTTAATAGTAATTTTTGGCATGCCTGTCAATCTCTTTCATTAACTTTACTTGATAGCAAGCATGATTTTAGGTTTATATTTTTATTTCCAGAATATATTACAGTACTTAGAAATACTTGGTATACAAAAAGTATTAAACACAATATTTATTTCTCACAAAAAATTTCTAAAATGCTTTTTAATTATTACTATGACTCATTACATTAGAATAATGTTTCCAAAGTACCCTATAACAAAACTTTAAGCTCTATAAAGAAATAAAACTAAAGTTTGCTTTTACTAAATATTTTTCAATGACAGTCTTTCTTTCAATGTAATATTTTTTATTTTTAAAAATGATAATTTAATTGTAAAAAGCTTAGAAATTCAGGTTTTTAAATGTGTTTATCAATACAAAGAGCAAAACTATACACTAGTTTAATTAATTTTTTTTAAAACTGGATATATGGATCGGCATGATGGTGCATGCCTGTAATCCCAGCACACTGGGAGGCTGAGGCAAGAGGACTGCCATTTCAAGCCTAGCCTGGGTAATTTAGTAAGACCCTGTGTCAAAATATAGAAAAACTAAACAAAGGGTTGGGGATATAGCTCAGTGAAAATGTCCTGGGTACAATCCTCAGTACCACAAGGAAGAAGAGGAAGATTAGATATATGTCGACCGGTATACTAGAACTGGCTCATCAGAGATGATTGTGTACATCTCTTCCTTATTCTATGTTCAGTGATATAATGTTGGTAGCTTGTAATTTTCCATCATGTGAGCATTTATCCATAGAACTCTGCAAAATGTATCTTTATTTTTTAAGTTAGCACATGTCATCCCGATATTGAACAATGAGATGCAAATAACCATCTGAAACTGTTTTCTTATTATTGAGATAGAAGTAAAAAAGCAAACCAAAAACATTTCTTCATTTCTTTTACCTCTACACACACACACACACACACACACACACACACACACCTATTCTCATAGTTGCTAACATAAATTCTTTGCATTGAAAAATATAATGAAAATAAAGCTGGCACACAGAGAATTTCACACAAATGGAGCTGGAGTTCTTTTTGAGCTCAGCCTAAAACTCTTTCCAAGTTTGAACTTCCAGATACATGAGATTTTTATTGTTGAGTCAGTTTGAGAAGGACTGTAACTATTTGCTAAACGGTATATGTAGAAATACTGAATTGTATTTCTTTCTTCCTACCTTAATGTTTGTTTCTATAGCCTATGCCTCCTATTTCCTTCCATCTGTCCTGATTTGCCATAACATTAAGTTCCTCTTTAATCCTGCTTTGTTGGTATTATCTCTTACATGAATACTAGAAATAATTATAATATTAAGGTCTAATATTTGCAGCACAAAATTAACTAGTCATTGTCATGTCTGGATTATATGCTTCTCTTAGTTTAAAAAGTGTATTGATCATCTATGTCCAAAATGGTGGTGTTTAATACTACCCCAAACAGTGACTAAGTACATATCATTTAGCCTTCTCATCTGGAGTTAATCCATTTAGGTTAAACTCATCTGGGTTTGGATATGCTCTGCATGTTTCTCATTGTTCACCAACCAAGAACCAGTTCAAGATATGGCTAAAGTACAATGGGACAAACTGGCTGCTTCCCAGATTTAGCTATTATGAATTGTGCTGCTATAAACATGTGTATTCTTGTATCACTGTAATCTGATGTCTTTAATTCTTTGGGGAAGACACCTGAAAGGGGAATAGCAGGGTCACATAGGATTTCTATTTTCATTTTTTTTAGATATCTCCATAATAATTTCCAAAGTTGTTGTTCTAGTTGATATCCCCACCAACAATGTAGAAGGGTTTCTTACTCTGCCCCATCCACACCAGCATGTGTTATTATTTGATTTCTTGATGATAAACATTCTCCACACAAGGAATGTAAACATTATGTATGTCAAATGTGTACAAGAAAGGGAAGGGAATCAAGAGACGAATTAAGGGGGGAGAGGAGGGAAGGTAAAGGGGATAAAGAAAAGGAATTAAGAAGTGTTATGTATATGTAACAACTCCACACAGGGAATGTAAATATTATGTACTACAGACATGTAATAATAAAAGTCATAAAAAAATAAGAAAACATGTTTTAAAAGGGGAAAAAAAAGAAAAGCAAGGGGAATATGTGTATAAATACCCAGGGCCTCTTGAGGCCTAGGCTCATCGCTAGCATACTATCACATCCACCCACAAATCAGGCAAGTCACATGATTAAGTAAAGCACCAATGAC
Source organism: Hystrix cristata (assembly GCA_004026905.1). Classification (NCBI taxonomy): domain Eukaryota; kingdom Metazoa; phylum Chordata; class Mammalia; order Rodentia; family Hystricidae; genus Hystrix; species Hystrix cristata. The sequence continues at coordinate 112,726 of PVJO010003726.1, read as the reverse complement.
CAGTTAACTGTAGTCTACTTTTAGAGCAAGAGGGTGCCAAATAACATGGCAAAGTAGGAAAATACAAGGCGGAATTAAGGTCTAATAATATGCTATTTCTTGAATCTTATTTAAAATTTGAATTATTAAATTAGCTGAATATAAGCCCTAGTTTTGCCATATCATTTTGATGTTGACAGTATCTCTTCAACAGAACAAGGTGAATAAGCAAAACAAGTAAGCACATTTAAAAATGTTTACATATCCAAATTCTTAAAATGTTGCCTTAGATGACTTTTCCATGCTCTAAAACCTTCAGCAATTCTTATCACCTAAAATTTCACATATTTTAGCATTAAAAAACATACAATTTAGCTCCAAATTATACTTTCTTCTGATTCTGTGGACCCTCTTGTCTAAGCAAATGGACATCATAATTCTGTACTTAAAACATTTATCTTTGATTTTGCTCATTATTTTCTTCACCTTGAAAATCATTTGCTCTACCTTCTGGCTTCTAGGCAGACTAGATATCCTATAACCTAATCCAGAGTAATTTTTCCATGTATTTAAAATCCTGTAGAATTTATAAACTTGAATATAGGTTTGGCACTTACACTCATAAAAGGATTAATCTGATCTACTATGCAACACCAGACGTAGGAAGGCAGAAGCAACAGGGAATTAAACCAAGTTTGGGGACAGAAGTTAGAAGCAGCATCAGGTAACAGAGCATGCAGAAATAAGGTCACAAAGGATCAAAGTTGGAAGGAAAATAAGACCTCAAAAGATTACTTCCAAATCTCCACATTGTCATTTCAAAAAAAAGTTGTGCTGTGTGATCAAGCAGAGATCCTGCTAGTTACGGGGAGGCTATTTAGGGCCTAGAAATCACCTATGATGGGGAAAAGATCAAATAGCCCCTGAAAACTGTCATAACCTGTCTTGATCATTATTATTATTATTAGTTCTTTTATATTTGTGTTTACAACTGAAACTAAGTCTTTATCCACAGAGTGGATATCAAATTCTTGGAAGGTAAATGTTATATTTTATATCTTTATCCTCCCAAACCAATAGGATTTTGAGCTTGACTAAATACACGTAAGCATGATCTACTGATGAATTTGAATATGAGTCTTTGCTTTTTAAAAACAAAAGTTATCTTCTTTCAAAGTGTGTTCTTGACTAAATCCAGCATTAATAAAGAAAAATTAAAGTATTGAAGTCATATGCCAGAAGTACACAACCAAAAATAACTAGCTCAAAAATAAATTCTAATATGCATGCAAATAATCCAAAAGATAAGACAGTATAAAACATTTATTATTTAGTTTTTCCCCACAAAGACTGACTTAGTTTGATAAAATGATCATGTGCGTCTGTTGTTTTAATTGTCATTTGGGACTGTCAACATCACTATCAAGTATTCAGTTCAATTATTTTCTACATCCAGGCAGTACAAAAGACCAATGTAGTCATTAAAACTTATGAACTAAACAATCAGTAGTCATTAACAAAAGTAGAGGAAGTATTGAACATCAGGTCTACTTGTTGAGAAAACAAGGAGGCAATATGAAACTGACAACATACTCCTATTACATTTGTAGATTTTGTAATGTGCATTACAAAAGTTTGATTTTAGATTGGAAATGGAGAAAAAAACCATACCTGAGAAACAATACCTGGCTTAGTGGGGCTGTATGCTAAAGAACTGATCCCTGTAAAATCATGCAAAGCAAATATTGGGGAGCTCAACATGCACTTCTGATTAGGTTATACCCATGAAGTTTAATATCAAAATGAACACAAAGAAATGTCACGGAGAAAGAAACATCACAGTTGTAGTTCCCAAAAGAGGAAAACGTGGGAATAAAATAACCCTCTGGGGGTTTTTTGACAAAATTGTCACAGTATTTGAGAAAATCTTGGCAGGTCTTGTGCAGGCAAGTGATAATAGCAGCAATAACCACCACAAACGATCAGGCATAATTGCTTTCTGGCAGCTAAAGCCAAGCAAGTAGAACCAGGCCAACAGACCACAATTACACCTGAATAATGGAGCAGGGCAGATAAGGAACAGCATTCATGGGACTAAGATTAAAACATATTAAATTGACTCATAGAGGAGGAAATGAATAGAATAACCAGGCAATGGTTTGGCACTTTCTGTATTTATATTTTTAACTTTAATTTTAAAAAATCCAGCCATGTTACATTACATTCTTTTCAATATCAGCCATATTAACACTTAACAAGTATTTATGAATTTGTTTTGTGGCATGAAATACATTATATAGAGTGCTATTCATTGTATTTGGTTTGGAATATGTGCATTTGGAAAAAATGTGAAGGGTGAATGGACAGAAGAATAATTGATACCATCTGTAGCAGGATTAAACACATCTATAATATTATGGACTTAATTCCACAATCGTATTCCTGAACAAATAAAGTACTTGATCAATTTCAAAGAATTCCTGAAGAAATCCATAGGCACAAGATAATTAGGTGTTGGTGTCTTTCTCCATGAAATTTAAGTACATTTACTTAATGTACTTTTCAAAATATAAAGCAGTATTCTCTCTCCTACCCATGGTGGAACTTTATTTTATAAAAAAGTAAAAACTAAGTAATTCCTTATTTCATTAATTATTAATATTTGTTGAGCTCAGGAAATATCTACTTGTTTATCTTCTTACCAAATCTAGTTCTAAGGCTGCCATGATCCCTATTCCTCACTACTATATAAATGTGCTAAGTTCTTTACACCTTGTTTTCTTTTGTCTTATTTGCTTTTAAACTGTCTTGGTTTATGTTTTACAGGTAAATCTGCACAAAGTAACAATCAAGATTGAGTCATACTTAAAGAGTCCCCCAAAGTTATGATTAATAAATACATTTTCAGAAGCCCAAGGTCATGATCCAGAATTTCTTCATGCCAACACTTTGGAACAGGTGAGATGCCAATTGTGATATGAGCTTAATTAATTAAAATTAAGACTGAGAGCTATGTTATCACAATCAACCCTAATTGTCATTTTAAAGGACCAAAGGTAGTGAGTATATAAAATATTTCCCCAAATAAATATCTGAAGACAAATCTTATAATTAGTGTGATTTTTGGACTAGAATAGATATATATACAGATAAGTTATCAGTGTAAAATAAAGTTAACTCCTCTGAATGATCTATAGAATTATGAGATAGGAAAATTATAGAGATGTCAAATATCAATCTAAATATATAATTTTAACCATTATTTCAGGCTACTAACTTTAATAACTAGGAACCCTCCAAGAATCACCTTTTTATGCCCAAAAGGTGAATGGAGAAAGGAAAATTAAAAAAGATGACAATTAATACACAGCAAGAAAATCACCTTAAGATAAGAAAGAATTGCGTGTGACAGCCATTCATTTGACTGATAGTTTAATGGCATCTCCTGATCCTAGTCCTGCCCCAGTGCACAAGGCATTAGGGGCCTTGTAGCTGCATTTGCCCATTCCTTGGCTGCAGGGGAGACTGAAATTATTTCTATTTTTCTTCTGTAATAAGGGGCTGGCTTTGCCTCAGGAGAAGAGTTCTCCCTAAAACACAAGATAAAGATTCAGTTTTGCTGGGTTGCTGAAGAGAAAGATGAATGTTCTCTACAATGGCAAAATTCAGGACAATTTTAAAAATTCACTTGTGTTTTATTTAAAAATTGTAAATTGAGCATGAAAACTATATATATATTCAAGATGATAAATGTGATGATTTTAAATATTTCTGCGTTATGTAATGACTACCACAGTCAAATTAACTTCATATCCATCACCTTCCATAAATTCCGTTTGTGGGTGTGGTATGAGGAGATTTAAAATCTGCTGCCTCATCAAATTTCAAGTAAACAATACTATGTTAACTATAGTCAACCATGCTGTACACTAGATCTCCAGAATTTATCCATTCAAAACAACTAAAACTGAAAAAAGAAATAGAAAAAAATAAATTGAAAAAATTAACTGAAACTGTGTACCCTTTGGCCAAAATGTCCCCATTACTTACACGCCATAGTCCCTGTAACCACTGTTCTATTCTCTGTTTCTGTGAGTCTACTTTTTTAGATTTTGTATATGTATAAGATTATACAATATATGTCATTCTACGCCTGGGACATTTCAAATAGCATAATGTCCTCTGGTTCAATAATACTGTCAAAAATGGCAGATTTTCTTCTTTTTATCGCTGAATAATATTCTGTGTTTTCTTTTTCCATTTGGTGTTGGGGATTGTGACTGTCCTAGATTCTTGGTATCCTGAACAACAAATTGAGCAGGACACACAGAAGTAGAAGTGCAAGCACAGATTTGTTAGCCAAGATCAAAGATCAGTAAAGCTCTACCAAGTGGGAGCAGGCCAGTAAGAAGAGCTCAAAGGCCCAAAGAAGCCTGGTGTCAGAGTCTATGTGTGCTTTTTACAGGGAAGGAGTAGCTCTTTGAACTGATACTTCTATCCGGAGAAACTTTCCTCTTTTCTGTTGAAGAGGGAAGGTTTTGTCCTTATATGGACATTTGAGGGACTACCACGGCTCTCAAAGCCCCTTGGGGGGAGTCGAAATCATAACAAATGAGATTATAATTATAATTAAGTTGGGGTTACTTTGAGGTGTTTAAGATACTCTATAGCACATGCATCCCCAAGCATGGCTTAGTTAAACATGGGAGTTGTGGTTTTTTACAGAGATTATCTTGGACCACACACCCACCAAAAAGCCTACAAGGCATGTGGCCTGCTGTCTTCACCAGTGGTGGTCTAGCTATTAGAACCAGGCACTCTGTGGGGTTTTTTATATGTAAATTTTATTGGTGTATTTCAGATATATATAATCATCATATTCATCCCAGGGGTTTTGTATTTGTACATGGTTATATTTTGATTTTCTTTATTTCCTTTTTCCCTCCCTACCCTTCGACTCCTGCAGAGCTAGCTTCCTCTTTCACCCTCTGCCCTTCAGCACCCTCCCCCTTGATGGGCCTCTTCTCTCAACCTCCTGCCTCAATTCATCTGTTGATAGACACATAGGTTATTTCTATATATTAGCTATTGTGAGCATTGTGGCAATAAATATAGGAGTGGAGATATATCTTTTAGGGGTGATCCTGAATTCATTTTTGTTGCATGTATACTCAGTAGTGAGATTGCTGGATCCTGGGGTTATTCCAGGTTTAATTTTTTGAGGAAACTCCCTACCAATTTTCAATAATGGCTACTTCAAATTACATACTCACCAACAGTGAGCAAGAGTTCTTTTTTCTCCATATCTTTGCTAACACTTACCTCTCGCCTTTTGATAATAGTCATTCTTAATGAGGTGAGGTGATATCACTGTGGTTTTCATTTGTCCTCATGATTGGTGATGTTGAGCACCCTTTCATATATCTGTTGGCCATTTATATATCTTCTTTTAAGAGATATCTATTCAGACATTTGATGATTTTTTATTTAGTTATTTTGGTTTTATTTGGTAGTGAGTTATCCTACTTCCTTATATAGTTTGGATATTAACATGTTATCAGCTATATGGTTTGCAATTATTTTCTCTCATTTGGTAGATTGTTTTTCATTTTGTTAATTGTTTCCTCTGCTGTGCAGAGTCTTGAGGTAGTCTCACTTGTTTATTTTTACTTATTATAATTACTTTTTGAATAAAAAAAGCTTCAAATATGATACTTTTAAAGAATAAGGATGAAAGACTACAAAATAATATAATAAGTGCTTAAACATTCAGTAGATACTTTATTATTATTCATATCTGATTTTTATTCTTCATAGAATTTAATGTTTTTAGTACCTTTTTCTTAAAAATACTTTGATTTCTAAGGCACTATTCTCCCTTGATTTGACTCTTAATAATCAGGGTAATAGAATTATTCCTACTTTTAAATTCCACTATTACTAGGTACCCCCCACTGTTAGGCATTAGGAATAAAGTGCCAATTAGAAATTGACACAGAAAGCTGTACCATTTAATTAAAATGACAAAGAAGTAATCGATGATTGCATTGATACTCTCTGTGTTATAAATAGAGGGTGGTGTGAAAACCTCATATCGTTATGGTTTTGATGGAGAATATCCACCAAAGACCTCTTGACTTCATAGGCAGGACTTATGGAGGGTGACTGGATTATGAAGGTACTACAGCTGACTTGCTTTTAGAGATGGAGCCAGGTCCGGGCAGACAGGTCACTGGAGGCATGACCTGGAAGGGTGTATCTCCTTCCCTGGCTCCTTCCTTCTCTGTCCTTCCTGGCTGCATCATCCTGCTGCATCATCCTTCCTGGATGATACGAACAGCTTTCTACTGCCCCGGTGCTTCAACCATGCCATTTCTGTGTTTAAACCTGCAGAACATGGACTGAAATTTCTGAAACTGGGAGCCTCTAAGTTTTGAGGGTCAGGTTTGTTTGTCTCAGTGATGAGGAAAGTGACATGCATAAAGGATTCTTTGCTGAGAAAAAAGACTCATATTACTTTTTATTCTGAAACAACTGCAAATGTGCAGATAAGTTGTGAAAAGAATACAGAACTGCTCCAAACTGAGCAATTTTTATAATTTGCCAGACTTATTCTCTATTTCTCTCTGTACTGTACACACACACACACACACACACATTTTGACTGTAGCTTGCATACTTCATGCCTATATACTTCTTTGCATTTCATGCATTCCTAGGAATAAAGGTAGACTCATATATAACCAAAATACAACTATCTCAAGAAATTTAACCCTGATATAAAACTTTTACTAAATGTACTGGCTATATTTCAATGGTTCCTATTTTCTAAATATCATCCTTTATAGCGTCTTTCCGCCTTGACAGAATCCTGTCCTGTATTACACACATTTAATTGTCCTTTTCATTCAGGCTTTTTTGATCTGTAATCATTTATCAGCTGTCCTTTGTCTTAATGACATGGACATTTTTTAAGAATACAGACCAATTATTTATAGAACAGCCCTCAGTTTGGGTTTATCTTGCATTTCTACATGATTAGATTAGGCTAAGCCCTTCCAGCCAGAATAGATGTGAGATGTGTTCTTCCCAGGGTACCTTAATTGCAGTCACACAATGGCCATCTGGCCCCTTGTTGATGCTGTTTCAATCATTGTCAAAGTGTTAGACAGAAGTTTAAGAGTAATCTCAAGCCATGTCTCTTTCGAAGGTATAGTCTACAAGAAACAATCATTTGTCTGCTGTAATATTCCAGTAATAATACTTCAGAAATGGAGGCTAATCTTAAAGCAAAAGCAAGCTTGACTTTCCTGCCAAAAGTGCTGTCCGACCCTTCTCCTGACCCTTAATTTTTATTTCTAAAGCCAGAGTTTGACACAGTCTACTGTTTTTCTCTACCTTCCTGGAGAAACAGACGTGGTGAAGTTTTTGTTGTTGTTGTTGTTGTTGTTGTTTGTGTGTTTGTTTTTACTAGATTAGATGTGAGAGTTTAACTCCCCATACAGCATGTTCCTTTCCAGTGTGCTGGAGTTAGGCAGAAAAGCAGAACACACATTGCAAAGCACTATTCATGTATATGGACATTTAAATTAGCTTAAGGAGAATGCTTTACAGTAGTCATCTCAGAGCAACTGATGCCTGCTAAACTCTACTTGTGATGTCTATGTTTCCTGGGAACATTGGTTTTGTAGGATTCTAATTTTCAAGCTACTTTTTCTCTCACTCTATATCCTGTTTTTCTAGTACACAAACAATAAAACAGTGCCTTTCAACTTTACATCAACCAATGATTCCTAAATTCATGATATCTGCTATAATTTCGCTCTTTTAGAGAAGGCTGAAATTTTCAATACCTATTGGACAACTTCTGAAAATGTCAAGAAATCCCCAAAATCAATTTTCTACGAACGTAAGTCATCCTCTTTATACCCCCGAGTTCTTCTTCATATATTAAATATTTTACCTGACAAATAATTCTGTCCTCTTTTCTTAAGAACAATATCCAATTAATCAGTAATTGTAAACATTTCTTCTGTGAAACTATCTTACCAGTGCAGTCACAAATATGTATCTCTTGTTTCTCTGCCTAGATTTATAGTCTCATAATTTCTTATCTCCATTATTGTATAAAAATTGAATTCCTGACTAAAATCTTGTCTCTTGCATTTAGTATACTACACAACTTGCAGATCAATCACAGTAAAATACAACTATGATCAAGGCATTTGTTGCTTATTTTGTGTGTCTTTGTATTAACAATAACATAAACTAGTTTTTACTTAATATCACCTAAAATTCATAATATTTCATCTGTCTATATTTCTGAGAACAATTATTATCATTCTTCTTTTGTGCATTCTCTAGAATAAGATGATATCTCCCAGCTACCTGTCTTTACTTAAATTTTTTGAACGATTATATTTTGCAATTTGTCAAATTTCCCAAGGAATTAGTTAAAAAAAATCCACAACTCATAAAATTATTAGCATTGACGCAAAATCATATCATTTTACTAACTCAAACTACAGTTTCCAATATTGGCTTAGCTTTCTGACAGTATACCCTTATTCATACATACACATAATTTCTGAATAAATTGAAAAATGCTATCCTCCAGGCAATCTTATATTTTTTAATTCATTTAACATTTTTATTTCTTTTTTTTTAAAAAAAAGAATATTTTTACTTAAACAGAGTGATAGTTAACTGTGGGGTCAACTTAAATAAGAAAAACCTGGCTAATTGGTTTAGCACAATTCTGGGTGTGTCTGGATGACTAATTTACTGAAGGGGGACAACTCACACTGGCTGTGATTGGCATCAGTCAATAGACTTGTGGCCTGGATTGAATTAAAAGGAAAAGGAGAAGTCTCAAGGAAGTCTCATTTCTGCTTCTTTGGAGGAGCTCCAGCCTTTGCCATTACCTTTAGACCTCTGTCTCCAGGATGCCAGTGCAGACTCTTTAGTTATCCAATGCAGACCCTTGAGCTTCCTGATATGGACTCCTGTGGGACCCTGGAGTGAGCTCCAGGCCTTCGAATTTTGACTAGACCCACTGTTTCTCCAGCACACAGATGGCCCTTTTGTACTCTTCCACATCTGCCTTTGTAAGTGGTCACTATAGCCTTCCTTATAAAACAGATATATATATTTATACATATATGTATATATGTTCACCAGAGGAACAATTTATATATATAAATTGTGAACCCTAACTGATGCGAGCAGACAAGAATCAGTTAATCAATTTATTCATCAACAAGTATTCACCGATTATCTTCTGTTTTCCATTTGTGTTTACCTTGAAGGAAGACATTACCTAGAAAGTACAGAATATCACTATATCTTATCATGAATCCACAGATTGTAGATCCAAAAACTCACCAAAAGCCAAATATCTCAATAATTATCTCATCTATGTCTATTATACTTATGTATATATATAAAACTTTCATGAATACCATATTTGTTCAAAAAATGTATGTATCAGGTGCTCTTTTAAGAAATGTGTGTGTTGTAGCATGCAGTATTAAACCAGAAAAATGGAACTCCTAGGGGTAATATCAAGTCAGAAATTTATTACAGGGATTTGACCTTGGGCAATTATGGGAGTAGGCAAATGAATTATGAAAGACTGATTTCTGTATCAGTGCTGATCCTGATATCAACAGTGTAGGTGATAAGCACAAAAATACAAGCATGAAGTAAAGGCAAGCAAGGACAACTGGAACCTATGAAGACAAACTTTAATACACAGTAGTCTTTCACTGCTTCCCAACCTCCAGCTTCAATAATGGTGAGACTACCAACCTGGGCGACTACCCTTTTGTCCAGATGAAAAGAATCACCATCACAGAAGATAGAGACATCAACATAGGAGAGCAAGAGGGAGCTAGAAGAGCCCCGAAACTAACATCTGCCTCACAATGGCAAGGTGAACCTGCCTCACAGTGACAAGGCAAATAGTGGCAGCCTGCATAAATTGCAACAGAAATTGATACCTAGTACCGTGTTTCCGAGGATGAAAAGTGTATTTTTCACTGTCATTGTCCAATCCTCATCCTGAATGTCTCTCTTTAAGAAAGAAAAATCTCAGAAACATAGTTCGAGATACGCTAAATTGGCACAGTACAAACATTACAGGTATACAAATCTGTATGATCCTTATATGAAGCTTATTGTCCGTATCATGTGGGTGAAGCACAGAAAGAATAAACAGTTGTCCTGAATACATACAGCTAGTAGTTTCGCCAGACTAACCCTTCCACAGATAAATTGTGAAATATAGATAAATATTAAATACAATAATAATTTCTAAAAATAGAATTACCATATGACCCACCAATCTCACTGCTGGGTGTGCATCCAAAGAATTGAATGCAGGATCTCTGAGAGATAGCTGCATTCTTATGTTCATGTTTGCATTTTTCACCATAGCCAAGATGTGGAAAAACTTAAATATTCATTAGCAAATGAATGCGTAAAGTATGGTACGGTCATCCTTGGAATCCATAGGGGGATTTTTCCAGGATGCCTGGTGAATATCAAAACCCAAGATCCTCAAAGCCTTACATAAAATGGCATAGTATTTGCATGTAACCCACACACATCTTCTCATATATTTTAAATCATTACTAGATTAATAAAAATGCCTATATATAAGTGCTTGTAAATATTTCTTAAAGCACATTCTTTAGCGAATAATGTTTTAAGAAGTCTGTGTATGTTCAGTACAAATATAATATTGTAGGCCTAAACACATAACACCTAAATACATTTTTCACAAGGTGACTAATGCTTAAATGAGTGTGGTGAGAGACTGAAGACATGTGAAATAGTGGGAGGCTACAATAGGGAATGCCGCTATGTCCTTCATTTGCATAGAGTCAGCACAGTCCTTAGCACATGGCAAAGTCAAATTTTGCGTTTTGTGACCGTCTGGAATTTGTTTGTGAATATCCTTCATCCAACTTTGGTTGAAACCACAGATGTGAAAGCCACAGAAATCTTATAAAGGAATGAAATCTTGCCTTTTGTGACAACATGGATGAGCTTGGGGGGCATCATATTAAATGAAATATGCCTGATATGAAAAGACAAATACTGTATGATTTCATTTATGTATGGAATCTGAAGTATTCAAACTCATAGAAGCAGTACTGTATATCACAAAACTAGAGTAGTAATGTGGAAATGTGAGGAGGCAATGGTTAAAGGATATAATTTTAATTAAGTGTGATAATTAAGTTCTGGAATCCTACTATACAGCACAGTTTCTATAACTAACAACATTGTATTGTCTACTTAAAATTTGCTGAGTGAGTGTATCTTATGTTACGTGTTCTTGCTAAACATTATATATATATGCACACACATATACAGATCTATATATATATACATATGCTCATAGAGATACAAGAGTAATAATAACAGGGACAGGAGAAAACTTTGGGAAATGGTGCATATGTGGTGGTGGTCTCACAAGTACATATTTATATCCAAGCTTATTGATATGTACATATTAAATATGTATACATTTTATGTGTCAATATTACCTCAATAAATTGGTTCAGAATAACAAAAATAGTTTCAAGGAATAGAAAAAAGAACAAAAGCAGGAAGAAACTGAAAGGAAAGCTAGTCTTGGGAAAATATAACTATACTTAGTGAAATTTGTGAGTTAATCATTTTGCCTTATAATATGTGCCAATCTCTATGCAGTATGGGGAAAGTAAAAGCTATAACCCAAAATACTTTAAGTATCAAATGACACAGTTTAGAACAACAGAGGAGAAAGTTAATTAATTCTGGAAACAAGGGAGTGGCAGATAGGCAAGGCTGAATATCTGCATACAAATCTTCGGTTCATCTCTAAAGCATTACAAAGATCCCAAGCAGTCCAGTACTATCTCAGCAAATGTACACTGAAAGAATTTAATGGTAATCATCTTCTACGACCCACACGGAAGACAGTTTGAAGCTTGAGTCTTACCGTATTATCTACACGTTAGAATGAAAATCACTATTCAGTGGCAGAGAATCTAGAGTCTCTGCACATAGCATTTATTACCAATATTCAATTAAAAAATCATTAGACATGTAAAGAAACAAAAATATCTATACTCAAGAGAAAACTATAGTCAATAAACCAACTCTAAAATGACAAAGATGTTGCAATTATCCAGCAAGACTTCAAAGCAGCTGTTAAATATTTTCAGGAACTTAAAGGAAAAATTATGCATAGAGGTAAACCGATGATAAATCTTAGCAGAGAAATAAAAACTATGCAAACTCTAAGGCCCTCAGCTGGGAGACTACAAGACCAAGAAACATATGAGTGTTGATAAACTTGAGTGGACAAGAAAGCAAGTATGAAGAGATAAGTAGATGTAGAGCCTATGTTTCTTAAGGCAATGTGTTTTGATCCTACTTAGACTTGTGGCCTTATAGGCTACCTTTTAACCTTTAGCCATGCATTTCAGGAAGTTTTGGGCTTGCGGCCCCCAAAGTCCCTTATCATTCCATATCCATCTTCCACATACATTTGACCAACTCCTTCACAGAATCCAATCCTGTTTAACTAGTAGGGAATGCCTTTTGGCAAATCCCTGGAAAAATCAAGATCACATCACTGGAAAGTAGAATATAACAAAAAAACCTTCATACAAACAACAATATCTTTTCACTTTATTTGACCCCAACCTTCAGCACACAGACACATACACAGATACACACACACACACACACACACACACAGAGAGAGAGAGAGAGAGAGAGAGAGAGAGAGAGAGAGAGAGATGAGAAAACAAGGCAGCAAAATGCTTTGAAAACTCTCCCAACTTCCCCAAGGAAAGTCTAACAGGCATACATGGACAGGAAATCAAACAACAAATGATTGAATTACAGAAAATGATCAAAGATGAAGCAAACTGAGCAAGCAATACAACCACATAGTGGAATTAATAAACTGATAAATGAATTTAAAGTAGTTAAATAAAAATTTATGAGCTAACTAAACCATTCAAAATATGAATGATGACAAATGTATCAAAGAAATAATGCCCATGAAAAGGTGTCAAACAGAAATTCCAGGCAAAGGAATTCTATTGAATAGATGAGCAGCAGAGTGACCATTGTGAGGAGAAAATATCAGATCTAGGAAACATCTCTGATGCACAAGCTCTTATATTCAGAGATACCTTAAAAACAGCAAGAGAACAAGAAAAACTGATCCAACAGCTACTAGGTGATGCAAAGAAGAATAACCAAGACTAATTGGGGTTATACAAATGTCAAAGAACAGCACACATAGATTAAAATCTACTCACAGAAATTATAGCAGAAAGCTTTCTAAGTATGAGGAAATAATTCAACATACAGGTAATCAAGGTATATAGAACCCCAATGGCCATGATCAGAGAACTTCCCCATGTCATAATCAAAATTTGAGAAGTTCAACAAGGATAGAACCTTAAAAGCTGTCAGGGAAAAGCAACAAATCATTTAAAAGTTAAGTCCATTATTATTATAGCAGACTTCTCAACACAAACCTTAAAAGCCAGGAGAGACTGGCATGAAGTGTTTGAAACTTTAAAAGAACACAACCTTCAACCCAGAAACCTATCTTTCCAAACCAATGGAGAGATGAGGATATTCCATGACAAAGAACACTAAAAAATTCATGACCACAAAATCAGCACTTGGAGACAATAAATCCAACAATGCCTAAAAGTCTTATAGAGCGAATACACCAAACAAGCTGAGCAGTTAAACAAAAGAGAAAAAGAAAGGAATCAACAACAGAAAAATTATACAATAATAATAAAAATTATACAATAATAATTTAATTATTATTGTATAATAATAACTATACAATAATAATAAAATTATATAATATTATACAATATTATTACTATTATTTTCAGTAATAATATTGAAAGTAAACGGACTCAACTCCCCAGTCAAAATACATAAGTTGGTAGACTGGATCAGGAAACAAGCCCAAGAGTGTGCTGCATAAAAGAGATATACATAATCTAAAAAAGAAATCCATAGTCTAAAAATCAAAGGACAGAACAAAATATTCCATGTATCAGGACCATGAAGGCAAACAGCAGTAGTTATCACATTTTCAGACAAAGTGGACTGAAAGGTAAAACTGATCAGAAAAGGCAAATACAGGAACAGATAGCAAGTGTAAATATATAAGCACTGAGTGCTAGCACATTCAACTTCATAAAGCAAACATTACTGGTTATAAAAGATCAAATAAACGTCAACACAATCAGTGGCAGACCTTAATACTTCACATTCACAAATAAATCAACTAGACAAAATAACAACAATGAGGTATTGGAATTGAATCACACTTTGAAACAAATGCACTTAATGGATATCTACAGAACATTCTATTCTACCAAAACAGAAGACATATTTTTCTCAGTGGCACATAAAACATTCCCCAAAATAGGCCACATACTAGTCCATAAAACTTGTTGAAATAAATATAAAACAAAATTACTTCATATATAATATGGGATCATAATGCACTGAAACCAAAATTAAGTGACAAAGGAAATGACAGAAATTTTGCAAACACATGAACATTAAATAACACAATCATGTCTACTAAATAGGTCACAGATGAAGTAAAGGAAGAAATTAAACAATTTCTAGAATCAAAGAATAACACCAGTATGACATACTACAACCTATAAGAAACAATGAAAGCAGTCCTAAAAGGGAACATTATTGCTTTGAATGCTACATTAGGTTATTGTCTTTTCCTCTATTTACATGATATACTGTATTTATTGGCTTGAGTATGTTAAAACATCCTTACATCCTTGAGGTGAATCCTACTTGGCCATGATGTATGACATTTTTCATGGTTTCCTGCACTCTGTTTGCCAATATCTTGTTGGTGAATGACTGCTGCAACAAGAGCCCAAATGAGTAACCTAACGATGCACCTCGAGGTTCTAGAAAAACAAGAACAATCCAAATCCAAACCTAGTAGAAAGAAGAAAATCATAAAGATCAGAGTGAAAATTAACGAAGGTGAGCTCAAAAATAAACAACACAAAGATTCAGTGGATCAAAGAGAAAGAACTGATCATTTGAAAGAATGAACAAAAATTTACCAAAAGAAGGAAAGAAAATATTCATATTAATGAGAAAACTGAAATCACAACAGACAGTGCCGATAAACAGTGTATTAGTAATTACTATGAAAATTTGTACTCCAATAAATTAAAGAATCTAGGAGAACTGAACAGATTCCTAGACATAGATGAGTTACTAAAACTGAACCAAGAAGATATTAAAACCCTAAGGAGTCCAATAACAAACAATGAAATGGAGGCAGTGATTTAAAAAAAAAAAAAAAACCTACCAGCAAAGAAAAACCTAGTACTAAATGCATACACTGCTGAATTCTACAATAATTTCAGAGAAGATCTAATGCCAATACTCCTCAAACTCTTTAAATGAATTGATAAGAAGGATTACCTCAAAACTCATTTTTGGAATCTAGCATTACCTTGATTTCAACCAGAAAAAGACCCAACTAAAAAAAAGAAAACTGTAGGCCAATCTCTTTATGAACATATGTTTAAAAGACCCAACAAAATACTGGCATACAGAAGGCAACAAATCCTTGAAAAGATCATACATCATGACCAAGTATGCTCCATCACAGGATGCAAGAATGGTTTGACATGAAATCAAAATATACAGAACATCACATGAACAGAAACAAGAATAAAAATCACATGACCATCTTAATAGATACAGAAAAAGCCTGTGACAAAATCCAAGATCCATTCACCATAAAATTCCTGAGGAAAACAGCTATAGAAAGACATTATTTTAGTCTAATAAAAGTCACTTATGACAAACCTAGTGCTAACTTCATATTAAATGGTGAAAAATGAAAACTTTCCTTCTAAGATAAGGAATAAGACAAGGACATCCACTATTACCACTCTTGTCTAATGTGGTACTCAAAATATTAACCAGAGCAATCAGGCAAGAGAAAGAGAAGAAATACATATATAAAAGGAAGAAGACAAGCTACCAGTATTCCCAGGTGACATGATCCTTCACATAGAAGACCCAAAAAATTCCACCAAAGACACTAAGTACTAATAACCAAATTCAGCATCATAGTAGAATATGAAATCAACACACAAAAGTAAATAACATTCCTATACACCAAAAATGACCAAGTGGGAAATTAGGGAAAAATATCACTTACAATAGCCTCAAGAAAAATTACATACTTAAGACTACCTCTACAACACACCACAACTGTACTGCTGAGGAAGGACTGGAGAGAGGGCCAACCAATTTTAAATAAAAGAGGTTATGAGACCGTGGATGGATGATGATGGTTTGGATTTTTGATATTAGTGAGAGTGATGAGATGTGGACATATTCTGATGCGTATAGAAAATAGGAAGTGTTGATAGTTTGAATATGACATGCAACACTAGATTCTTTTTAACTAAGCAGGTAGAATATGCAGTCAGAACTAACTGTACATTGTATGGCCGAGTGTAAAATGAAAATTCAAGCCCTTTGTTTAAAAAAATGAAGAATTTCAGGCGATGACAGTGGAGTTGCCCACAAACTGCACAGACTGCCTGCACAGGAAGCACTGGATACATTTGATATTTGCTAACATGGGGGGGGGCATGTTTGGTAGATTGGAAAAGGTAATTTGAGTTTAAATATCTTAAATTTGAGATAGTACATTTGATGGTGTTTCATAAGTAATAAATGTTTCTTTAAATATTAAGTAGCTCACAGTTTTAAAAATATATCCAATTACCAAGAATTTTTATTTATCATATATTGAACCTCTGGATATTGAAAAATATCTGAGCATTAACAAGTCATTTTGGTTTGGCCTCTTATAAATCTTAGGAGAAAGGTGATGTTTAATCCTTTGGATGGCTTTAAATATCAGTGGTTATCTAAAATTATTTTCAAAAGCTTCTGATTTATTAGAAAAAATTGCTGTGTAAAGCTCCTTCTGTATTTATATCCATCTAATGAAGGGATATTAACAACGCTATAAGATCACCTATTAATGTCCATGACTTTACCTTAAAAGTGTATCTTGGGAATTGCAAGTACATCTACTCTGAAGTTGAAGCAGATTTAATTCTTCCTTTTGTCAGCAGAGCCAGTGAGATACTTTGCATGAATCTTTACAGGCAGAACTTCCCATTTCTAGTCCAGGCATTATATCATTAACTAAAAAAGTATATACTGTAAAAGAATATTTGTAACTATAATCAGAAAAAATGACTGTGGTAACTCATATATTGATACAAAAACAACAGAGATTCTAGTATGAGGAGAAAAGGCATTAACTTTATGTTAAACATTCTGGGTCACTTTTTTTTTTTAGAAACACTGATAAAAATTTTTTTTAATTATACAGAATATCATAATTCACAGAAAATTTCAGAAATATTTACATGTTGCCATGTTGGCGTACAAATATTTATGGTGCATATTTTAGGTTTATAATCCAAATATAATATACTTTATGTTGTTCTCTATATAACAGAAATTGTGAATTTCTGTTTTCACATACAGGATTGGCATAAGTTGTTTATGACATTCTTTTTTATCTATTTTATCTCTGAATGTGACTAATATTAATTATTTACATATAATTATCTTTATGTAACTATCATATTTTTCGATTCTTTATATATTGGATACGTACTTTTCAGCCACTTTTCTTGTATCTTGATTTTCTTCTAAGTAGTGTAAAACAACAAATTTTATATGAAGTGCTTTCACCATAAACAAATACCCAATATGCTTCTAATTTTCATTCTTAGCACAAAAATTAATATTGTTTTAATTTTAAAATATTTGAGGACTTTAGCAAATTTTTTGATTACTAAATTTTCCTTTTGTTAGAGAATGTAGTCTGTGCGGTACAGATTTTGAATTTGCTCAGTCTTGATGTATAACCTAGATTTTGACCATATTTTATAAATGTTCTTTCCATATTTTCTATTAAAATTTATACTTTGCAGTTCTGATAAAAGAAAAGAAGCTTCTTGACTTTGGTGTGCCTCACTATACTCCGAGCCTATATTTTAAATATGCTTCAGTTTTTAAGGAAATATTTGGAAACTCAGTTTAATTTTGTAATTGTATATCTTTCCTTGAAATAATGAAAATTTTCACTCTTCCTATTTTAAGAGAGGGTTGTCAAATGCATATTGTTTAAGTATTTTTATTATATTAATGAATTTATTATTATAGTGTTGTGATAGTTGTATTGAACACATTCCCATTTCTGGAACAAATACCTGATACTCAAGATTTAAAGTAGGGGACTTTTATGTTAGCTCGGTTTAGAGGTTTAAATCCACAGTTGGCTGGCTCCAAGAATAAACATCATGAAGAAGAAACATGGTAGAGGAAAGCGTTTCAACTCACATTGGCCAGAAGCTGAGATATAGAGAAAAGGGCCAGGGACAAAAATGAACCCTTCCAGGCCCTGACTCCAGTGAGACACCTCCTCCGACTAGGCGCCAACTCCTAAAAGCATATGCAGCTCTGAGCTCAGCAATGAAGAACCTGCCGATGAGTACAGCGCTCCCACAATTCAGACACCTTCTCAAAGCTCCACCTCTGAACACACGAGCCTTTTCTGGGAGATTTTAGATATAAAGCATAGCAACAGTCTATGTATCTTTTGTTTATTTTATAATGTTTGAGAGAATAAGATACACAACTAAGATATAAGAAAACAAATTGTGTGAAGTTAATGGTAATCGTATGTATAATTTATAATATGCAGAAAGACTGATGTATATCTATATCTATCGATCTTCATACCTTTACCTGTATATCCACGTGTACATATTTTACATGGGGCTTTCATACCTATTTCATTTAATTATTGACTTGCTAATTAATTTGAACTCATTCATTTTCTATTCTATTTGTACTAGATTTTTCTCTTTTTTGTCTTCATTTATTACAAACTTTTAAGACTAATTTTTATTTACTGGTTGTCTATGTTCTATATGTTCTCAGCGAATGCACATACACTTTTAACATCCACATTTGATTTAATAAAATTTAAAGATAGCATCACTTGCTTTTTCTGAAATTATATGACCTTAATAAAGCAACTCAACTAGCTCTTACTTCATATTGTGTTACAAAGCATTGTCTATTATTTGTTTATCTCATAATTTTGTTATTTGTTTACTTGTATCCCTGTTCATTTCTTCTTTTCATATATCTGTCCTGCCTATTGAATTTTCACATTGAGATACTTTCAGTGAGTTCTCTGTTTTATTTTCTGTCTGAAAAATGTCTTTTACTGCTTGTAGTTATTTTTAAATTATGGGACTAGTAATACTAAATTGCTTCTTCCTAGAAGTCGTATGTGCTTTTGCAACCAGGAATTAATTTTTGTGTGAATTTTTCAACCTGAGATTTATTTAGAATCTAGACAAACAGTAAAACTGGACCTAACACATGTGTAAGAGAGGATTGAGCTTATGACTTCTAAGATATTTTTGTTTATCCCTTCCAGATGCAAATCAGAGGCAGGTGAGATTCCTTGTTTCTTTTTGCTACTATTTTTAAACTATCTAGCTTCTCTTAATACATAAGCTTTAAGGAACCTGGAATGATGTACAGACCTCACTTTCAACAGCCTTATCTCCTGCATGTATTTAGCTAATAAAGCTCCTTGGTAAGTAGGATAGGTGAATCCCCATCATGTCTTTACAAGGAAGTCAGTTGCATTGAAGACATCTCCAATTACTAGCAAACTTTTCGTTATGTTTGCACGAATGCTTTTATTAATTGAAGTGCTGTGACCCTTATTTCTTCCAGCTGCTTCTACAAAATGATCCTTAGGGGAAAATCCCTGAATCTATTTAATGTGCTTTATAAGTGAAAATTCCTTATGTCCCGGCACACCTGCCTGCCATTTAAACACATGCCTGCACACAAAACCATCTGCACATATGCACACAAACACAGAACCAGTCTGCTTCTTAGATGAAATATCTCTATATCCTTATTTTTCTACAAATGAAATAGTTTCAAATTTTTCTTTGCATTGTTGTCCATTGAACAAATTCATCATCCATTATCAATTTCTCCCTAAAAATGTTGGTTTCTCAAATATAGACTTCATACATGTTTAACAATTCAAAGCAGATTAAAGCTATTGGCTTGCTTATCCTTTTTTTAATTGCGGGAAAATTACATAATGTTTCTATTCTTAATAGCTTTTAAATCTACAATATTCTTAACTATAAGTACAGTGTTGTACAACAGATTTCTAAAATTGTTTCATCTCACTGTACAATTAACATACCTTTCATCATGCAAGATTGCTTCCCTTGTTTTGCTATCATATTCTACAAAATAAGCTTGTTGCGTTAAACTTTAAGTAAAAGCCATAAATGAAGAACTCAGTGATTTACATATATGGAAGAAAAACTTCCAGTTTAATGAATTATTAGTCTATATTTAAAAATATATCCCTATTAAACTACATATCTGAAGGATTATATGATATTTTAAGGTATTAACAGATTTTACATTGATTTTTATTGAATTTTATTTTTTGTTTCATCAGTACATCACTACCAATTACAGCAAACAACTTATTGGTAAAATTATTATACGTATGATTTTACCTTCATTGTTTTGTCATCTTCTTAAACTTTTTGTTCATGATTCTGCCCTTTTAGTAGTGCATATTACCAGTAACTTGGTGATATAAGCCAACATATAAATGACAATATCAATTACTAGTCATAACAACTTAGAGGAAATGGAGCATTATATCTGAATGGTCTGATTTATCTTCCATTTTCAATACTTGTGTAGCTGTACCACAAAACCTAAATGCAAGTAGCTGAACTTTAATTATCTTATAATTATTCTCCAAGGAGCACAACTACTTCAATTTAATGAGCATAGTGACATGATATTACTGTAACTCTATAGTAACTTCTAAAATATTCCTGAACGCTATGTGGGAAAAATGAGCAAGGGAAAAGGGTTGTTGTGAAAAGGTTTCTAGCTGTGAACTGTAGAAAGTGAATTTACTTTACGTCTGCTTCCCCCTTTCCTTCCAGTCACAATTATAATGTATTTCTAAGAGAAGACAGCAACATCAAATTTGTAACTCTAGATCATTTTTATATAGCATTCTTCATGATAAAGAGAAGAAATTCAGGAGTGTAATTCTTTTTTTTTTTTTTTTCCAGTGCTGGAGATTAAACTCAGGCCCTAGTGCTTGCCAGGCAAGCACTCTAATCACTGAGCTAAATCCCCAGCCCCAGGAGTGTAATTCTATGAAAAAGGAAATCATTTGTTTACTACTGAGGCTAAGTATTGATACTAACCCATGAAATATTGAAATATAACCTCTCATAAGAAGAATAAGCTAATTTGCACGATCTTTAACATTCGTACAATCTTCAAAATTCTGGTTTGCTTGTGGTATATACACTCCATCTTTACATTTTAAGTCTAAAACATTAAAAAATAAACTCACTTAGGTGTCAATTAAATTTAGTCACTAATGTACTCAATATGAAATAGTTCAAATGTCTCATTAAAGCTTACCATTCTCAGTATATGGATAAAAGATATTTAAAAATCACTAAATTGTAGAAAATTAACTATGACTGTAATAGAGGAAACTGTTAAGAGCTCAAGTTCCACTTTACATGGAAGAAAGATTTTGTTGGTCCCAGTTAGAAATTTTTTTACTATTAATCAAGGCAGTTATAACTTGAATTTACTATGCAAAATAAAATAATTGATAATCCGACACTGTAAAATATTATTGAGCTATATAATAAATATTAATAAATACATTTTTGTACAGAGTATAAAATAACTTATACCTAGTGTCCTAGTTCCCTCCTTTAAAAGTTTGATTTCTCTCTCACTAGAACTTTTATCAGAAATTTGTAGAAATCCTAGCATTTGCAGGTGTGAGGAACCTTATAAGTCTTTTCTTCAGAAATTAAAATGTAAGTGCCATTATCACTTTCTTTCCTGACATAATATGTAACTTTCTCACAAAAGTTACTACTATATTTTTAATTGCTGTAGTTCATCTGAATTCACTTAAAATTGTGGTGTTAATCTCTGAACCCAATACTCTGTTTTAACAGGTAACACAGAGCAGAATTTTCATCTTCAGAATTCTAGACAATGAGTTTATATAAAATCAAATTTTTCATATTATTTTTGCCCACTTCTTATCACTTATATATTTTATTTAATTATTCCAATTTTCTAATCCATTCTAAAAGTGCAATCACTAAACTACAGTGTTATATACACCAAGAGTGGCCTGTTCAAAATAAGTTAAATTCTCTGAACTTCCACTATTGCATAATCAAAGAAAATTCACCCACCTAACAATGTGATTAAAGAAAACAAAAGAGATAATATAAGTTAAGTAATCAGTGTTATGTCTAGCATGTGTTAAAGACATAAATTAATGTGGTCTTTTTAATTAGGTAGCTAAAGTCATTATAATTTGGGAGCACTGTGCAAGGTCTTTATATGTTTCCTATCAAAATTTCCCTTGTTAAATATGCCTCACCATTCTAGCCTGTTGACAATTTTAATGCAGATTCTGCTATCCAGGAAATTCATTTTTATTACTTTTATGTCATCTCTAATTTTGATAATTGTAACTTTCACAACCTGACTGAAATGACTGATAACATTAAGCAGGACAGAGCCTCCTTTCTATGTGCAGTCAACCACATAAAATTCTACCTAATTGAATTCACATCTAGGGCACGTGTCTACTGCTTTGCATAGAAATATCACAGGAAAAAAATTTCACAGGTTTTGCCAGTGTCCAGATATGTACAGTTCCCTGATCTTCTAGTTAAATGAGCTGTCATGAAATAAGGTGATTTAAGCATAAGATAGCTTGTTCTTATGAACTCTGCCTGGCCACTCTTAAATCAAAACTTCTTTTGGAAGTGGAATTTTCTTTACTTGAATGTTAACTCACTGGACTAATCTAAAGCTGGATAATTTTACAATTTACCAGGTCCTACATGACCCAGGAATGTCAAGGTAACATTCTTTATTATAAAGCACAGACTTCTCCATCGTATAAGTTTTTATTCACTTCAGTCCTGCCGCTTTCTAATGTACGAAACTATTTCTGCCACCTGTGCACATTTTCAGCCTGTCAAGGTCAATGGCTACTGAGAAAAAATTCTGGGTACATGTAGGGATAATTTGTTTTGACTGGTATACTTGAATTCTTATTTAAGAGCATGGGAAATTTGAATGCTTAGATTCCCTTTGGTCAATATTTGGGCAAAGAAAAAGATGAAGAATACAAAATCAAACTATGTATTAGATGTGTCATTTTTCACTATCTCTTACTATAATGTCATCTGCACTTCTTCCTTTCTCATACTACTAGCACTCTAAAGTGGTACTAGTGAAGGACAGTGGTATCTAGATGGAAAACTTATCACTAGTTGTCTTAGTTACTTTTCTCATTGCTGGAAAAAATACCTGGCAACCACAAGTTAAAGGAGGAAATGTTTATTTTAGCTCACAATTTGTAGAGGTTTCAGTCCATAGTCAGCTGGCTCCAAGGCAGGATGGCATAGCAGAGGGGCACTGGAGAAGAAAAACAGTTCATAGCAGGGCAGACAGGAGGCAGTGAAGCAGAAGCATTGAGCCTCCCTTTCCCTTTCAATTCACTCAGGCTATAAGTCTATTGGTTGGTGCCACTCACACCCAGGCTGGCGCTTCCCATTATACACACCCAGTAATATGTTTTAACAATCAGTGGGCTAATTTAGTTATCACACACTCTTAATCCATATTTACACACCCTAGATTCAGCCACCTCTGAACAGCCCCACCTGTGAGTGCATGAGGCTTTGTGAGGACATCTAAATATAAGCGATAACACTAGTACTTCAGGTGATATTTATTTTAATTTTATTTAATTTTTATAAGTAAATGCTCGCAGTACACAATGTTTACATTCCTTGTGTGAAGTGAGTACATAACATTTCTTTTTTTTTTCTTAATCCCTTTACTCTCTCCCCATCTCTTGATCCACTTTCCATTTGGCATAGATCTATCTTCCTACTTCCTCTTATTTATTTTTGCTCTTCTTTCATACTTTGGGTTTCTTATATAAGATAATTCATGTGAATTTAAGCTTGTATGTCTGATTTATTTCACTTAACATTATGGTCTTTATTCATTGACTGGAGAATAAGTCTTCAGAATCACCAAAATCTTCTCAAAATACTCTTTACTTTGGCAATAGACTTTTTTTTTCAGTTGATTATCTCTTGATCAGTTATTTTATTCTTGTTCTGGTATTTAATTTGCTCTCTTCAATAGCTGTTGTTGTTATCATTATTATTATTATTTAGTAATGATGCTCACTATATGAAAATGCTATGATAGTTGGTAAGGGAGTTGAAAAATTCCTGGCCTCTGTCATTCAGAACTTACACTATAAAAATGAAGAGTATATCTAGCATTAAAAAATTATAATCTATGATAGGTAATTATATTTCTGGAAGTAACCACATTTACCTCCATAATTATTTTTGCTTATAATTTCAAATACAGAAATGATGTAAATCAGCAAACATCACCATATGTTTTTATTTTGCCATTTTTTCTTTTTTTTCCTTTTCAGGACTGTCTGTATAGACTAAGAACAGCTAAACACATGATATGATTTTAAGGAAAACTCAATACTCCATTCACATTAATATCTTTTTCTCCCCAGGCTATCTGAAATTCTCAATTTCATACTGAAGCCATTTACACCCATAAGGTTCTTGTTAAAATATAAAAATATGCTTTGGGGTTTGGCAGGCCAAAGGTTTGTATGATTATCCTTTTAATATTACAAGAACCGTAAAAGAGGGAAGTTTCTCAGAAGGTATAATAAACGGAGTGAGGTACAAGGAAGGGAAAAAGAACGTTTGGAAGCAGTCCATGGCACCAGATGCTCATTCCTGAGAGGTGTGCTGGGACCTCCCAAGGGCCCAGATTTTAAGAAGAGTTGAAAAGTATTATGTCATAATGTGTTTTCTGTTGCTATAGTGGAATACCAGAGATTGGGCATTATGAGGAATAGAAGCTAGGGCTATAACTTTGTATGCTAAGGGCTTAATAACAGATGACAAATATGCCCTAATTGAATAAAGGGCACATGACCACGTAGAGAAATCCTAAGAAAATTTACAAGGGAAAACCATGCCAAAAGAAGCTTGGTAAAATAAAAATTTGGGTTTATAAAGAGTGGCTTCCTACACTGCCTCTTCATAAGGAAATTACATTTTTTTCTCTTCAAATACTGTGTAATTGATGAACTTTTGATCATCTATGCAATATATGCCAGTGTGCTCTCCAAAAAAGTTATTTCATTTTACACACAATTGTAGAAAACTTGATTATTAAACAGAATTAGTAAATTGTAGTAGCAATTAAGTGCTTATCGTACCAGGCAATGTTTGAAGTGCTGTAGATATATTAACTCAATTGATCCTTGAAACAACTCTGAGATCGGTGATAATATTTTACCAATTGTCTAGGTCAGAAAACTGAAAAATGCACATAAAATTTTACATATAAAAAACCCACATGTTCAAGTCAACCAGCATCACAACTGAGATTTAAATCCTAAAACTTTGTAGTTTGCCTCTTGAAAAACTCATTCTTAAACACTACTCATGAATTATTGAGGTAACATAATTACTTAAGTAAAAATTACTAATTGAATTTAATCATACAATAACTTTTTTTTTGTCTCACACTGTCTCTCTAAAATTGTTGATTTGGGATAATTCTTTACTAGGTTCATGAAGAAAATATAAGTGAAACTTTCTGGCTTCTCTAGTCATGAAAATTAAACACATGCTCAGTTGTTTCTTTTAGCACCAAAACATAGGCTCAGCTCAGTAATGGATACCCAGTCCTATAAAATGATAATTAAAATGTCTCATTTTGTTTAATCTTCTCACCTGCTTATTTTAAGTCTGCTTCAGTTTGAAGTTGACCCATTACTACCTAGAGTCTTTAGCATTGTTCCCCTACCACCCTGATCATTCTTTGTGATTACAACACAGTTGAATGGCATAGAAATAGACAAGGTACAATGAACAAGGAAGGTCTTATTTGCTTGTTTATGGCATGGTGGTCTAGTTTCAGCATTCCTCAAATTTGATATGTAATTAAATATGGTCTTTTTTCATGGGCACTGTGATAGACTAATCATAATATGCTCCCAAATTTTCATGCCTCCCTTATTGATCGCCTTTGTCCTGTAATTTGAAAATATGTCTTCACTTTTACTCTGAATTTTGCCATATAGATTGTTCAGGTTAATGGAATGTGAAAAGTTATGCAATAGAGGCTTAAAAGATGCACATGCGAATGGGTTTTCCTCACATTTGAGTCTCTGTCATTACAATGAAAACATGCTAGAGCTAGCTTGCTAGAGGATGAGAGACACATGTCATCTCACTTGTTTCAGACAAAGTAACCCAGATAAAGTTGAAAGACACTTAATCCCTGAACATGTATATAAACCAAGCCAAGATAGGCAGGGACATCTTGCTGGAGGTCTTAAATACACACACCATAAAGTTATTATTGTTCATAAATGAATTTTTTGGTTGTTATGTAATATTGTGATGATGACTAACTGATATAGGCAATCTCTTCACTCCTTTTGAGGCTTCCCTAATTATACAAAAACTGTATATATGATTTTTTCAATAAAGAAAATAATAGGTGTTTCTATGCTGATGTGCTGTCATTTTATTCTTCAGATCTTAGATATCAAAAAAAACCTGGAAAGTTTATCTGTCGTACAACCTAAAATTTCCAGGGTGTCAGTAAATAAACATAATTTACTTTCTCTTATTAATGCTCCATATCTGTATGCGCTGCACAGAGAGCTCTCTCTTGCTCTTGTTTCAATTAAATTCCAGTTCCCAGGGTCTATGAAATTACAGGAATACATATTAATCATTCAGCACCTCATTAAAGCCCCTTCCTTTTGAAGTAGGATTTGAAGATACTAGAAACGGAGCAATCTCTGGCATTCATGGATCAACAGAATTAATATTGTTAAAATAGCCATATTTCCAAAAGTGATCTACCAATTGAATACAATCCTCATCAAAATGCCAAAGACATTCTTCAAGGAACTAGAAAAAAAAATCTTAAAATTCATATGGAAATACAAAAGACCCAGAAGAACCAAAGCAATTCTGAGCAGAAAGAACAAAGCTGGAGGTATCACAATACCCAATTTCAAAATATACTACAAAACCATGAAACAAAACTAGAAGTAGAGGCATAAAAAGAGACACATAGACCAATGGAATAGAATAGAGGAAATGTAAACAAACCCATGCAACTACAGTCATTTAATTCTTGACAAACATGCCGAAAACATACACTAGAGAAAAGATTGCCTCTTTAACAAATGTTACTGGGAAAACTGAATATTCATAGCTAGGAGACTGAAGCTCGATCCCTATATTCACACCTATGCAAAACTCAATTCGAGATGCATTAAAGACTTAAATATAAGACCTGAAACTTTGAAAACACTAAAAGAAAGCAGAGAAAACATTTCAATACATAGGCTCAGGCAATAACTTTCTGAATAGGACTCCAATAACTTGGAAAATAATCACAAGAATTGACAATTGGAATTACTTCAAATTAAAAATTTTCTGCATAGCAAAAGAAACAATTAACAGAGTGAAAAGGCATTCTACAGAATGGGATAAAATATGGGCCAGCTATTCTTCTGACAGAGTATTAATATCCAAAACATATAAAGGGCTCAGAAAATTTAATTTCAAAAACCAAACTAACGAACAACAAACAACAAGAAAACATACCCAAAACCTAATGGTCCAGTCAATAAATGGGCAAATGAACCAAATGGACAGTCCTCAAAAGACTTGTAAATGGCCAATAAATATATGAAAAAATGTTCAACACCTTTAGCCATCAGGGAACTGCAAATCAAAACGATATCATGTCAACATAACATTCATTCGATCTTACCCCAGTTAGAATTGCTATCATCAAAAATACATATATACATACACAATACACACATAAATGTTAGCAAGGATGCTAAGTAAAGAAACCCTTATACATTACTGGTGGGAATAATAATTAGTACAGCCACTATGGAACTCTGTATGTTGGTTCCTCAAAAATTAAAAATAAAGAGCTATCATTTGGTTGAAGTATACCACTCCTTGGTACATACTCCAAAGAAATAAAGCCAGCATACTTTAGAGATACCTTTATACCCATATTTATTGTGGCAAAACTCACAATGCCTAAGTATTGGAAACAGAGTAGATACCCACTAACAGATAAACAGATAAAGAAAATGTGGTATACACTGTATACACAATCAAGTACTATTCACCCATAAAGAGAAATGAACATGGCAATTGCAAGAAAATGGATGAAAGTGGACATCATCATGTTAAGGGAAATAATCCAGAGTCAGAAAGTTAAAAATCATATGTTTTCTTTTATAAGAGCAGTATAAAAATAGGTTTATAGATAGATAGGTAGATATGATAGTAAAATTGGAAGGTAGTGTTTTAGAGATGGGAAAAGGGGATCATTATGGGGAGAGAAAAGGAAGAGGGGAATAATGAGAATGCAATTAATCAAAATTTGTTATAAGTATGCACTACTGTACCAACATTAACCTCATTTTCCATGTCATTATTATACATAAATAAAAATACATCACCAATATAAAACATATTAGGGGCAAAACAGGAATTATATGACAACATTCAAAGAAATACAGGATTTGGATGACTGAAGATATGTCTACATACATGAAGGTCAATCAGTCTGAGTAGTCAAAAATCTATGCCCATCCAGTGATTGTTAGAAGCCTGTACAAAAAGGAAGTTGAAGGGTACAATGCCTGTCTATGGGGATAGACTTTACATTCAAACTCTCAAACAAACATTTAGCTTATTGTTAAATTTTCAAAATCTTAGTCTATGCCTTAATTGGTAGCCAGATCCAAATTAATAAATGAAGTCATCTTTTTTAATGGGAAGATAGAGGTCATAAGTTGTGGAATTCTTTCAGTTTTCTTTTCTACCTTCATAAAATTTATCTATTTTAATATGTTCACTTTTTTTTCAGTGCAAAAAGAATTGCTACTTGATGCCAATTATGTATCTCCATCATTTACTGTTGACTACACAGACTTGCTTTTGCAAAGGCCCATGAACATAAGCTGGATGCCTTTTATGAGTTCAGTTTTTGCCTAATTTCACTGTAGTTGTTTATCAGTATACTAAAAAAGACTATAATCATTAAAACCAAAAATGATATCTTCTTGGAATTATTGCCAGAGGCATGCGTACATTGTATTCATTTTTTTATCCCCTTCATACATTAACTTCTGTTTTGTAGTTTCTTTTCACAAAGTAGTAAATTGCTTCTTTTCATGTTCAAAATGACTTGAATTACTCACTTGGTTAGAAAGGTACATGCTTTTCATTAATATCCATAGATGTATATATTGATGATGTCAGGTGTTTTTTTGTTTTTTGTTTTTGTTTTTCTTTTTGTTTTTTTTTTTTTTTTGGATGCCAGGTTTTAAAAAGACACTATGGTAAATGAAATGGCATGGGATTGTTGACAAATGGACTAGAGGTGACTTTTTTAAGTATGGGGAAACTGAACATAGGGCCTTTGCACTGAGCTACATTTCAAGTTCTTTCTAAAAAATATTTTTGAGACAGGGTTTCAGTAAGTTGCCCAGGCTGTTGCCCAGGTGAGGCTCAGACTTGAAATCCTCCTTCCTCAGCCTCCTTGAGTGCTGGGATTACAGGCATGTGGCAACATGCCTAGATACAGATGCAAATTTTTATCCGAGATACTGTTATTTTATTTTCCTCTGAAAGTCTGAGAAACATGCACAGACATTTATGGATACTTGAAATAGCTTTGCTTTCAGTGAGTTGTTCCAAAGAGCTTTATACCTTTGTCATGGCATTTAACTTTATTAAAAATGTTCTGAACTAAAATGAAATTGCTACGCTCCAAAGAAAATAGTATTATCTAGTATGTTAACAAAGAGGTACTAACCTTAGTTCAAGGAAAAAGATATTTTAGTGACAGAATAAAATATCCTTACTGTGGTAGGATAAAAAGATTTGCAAAAATGAACTTAATTTTCTGTTGCTAGTTTTATTGAAGGACGCTTAAATCACTTCATGTGATATGTGAGACTTTAGTGAACACAATAATATGATTATGAAGATGCTAAAACCAGTGACATGAAAATCTGAAGTATCAGAATATTCATGGACTTCTTTGGGTCACTTCTATAGTAAAGTCTTTTCATATTCTTAAAACTTTTCTACAGTTTAAAAAATGTTTTTATGCCATTGAGATCTCAAGTAATTGATTTCTCTTGAAAAACATCATGAATATTGTATTTGCATTTGTTGATAATCAAGAACATTTAACCATGTTTTAATATTTTATATTTTCCAAAAACATATAGTGTATAGAAAAATTACTGAGAAATCAGAAAAATAGGTTGAAATCATTTAAAAAGCAATGTCTTCGATTTGCGCCTTACTAGAATAAGAACAAAATTATAATGAATTTGAATTTGTAGTTTGATATTGCATCCCATGAAAAGAGTAGCGAAGATTAAAATGAATTGTTCAAAGCAATAAATAATTTAATAGGTGAGTCAGTTAAACACTGATGATAGCAGTTAAACACCAGTCAGTGAGCCAGATATCTGTATTGTCTGTTTGTATGTGGTACTAACATAACAATGGAAAAAATAAGAAAGAACTTCTGGGTAACTCAGCCTTCCAAGAATTACCATACATCATTTTATTAGTATGTATTTGCAAAGCATAATAATTACATTTGTCTTGGGGAATTGATTCATATACATACCACATCTTGATTGTTTTCATTCTCCCTTGCCCCACCCCATCCTCTCCCCACCGATCCTTTTCCTGTACTTTTCCGATACATCATTATAGAAGATAAAGAGTACCTTCAAACAAAAACGGTAACATATTTCTTGTTGCTGGCCTACCCATATTACATACTTTTGCCATTCAAGTAAAAAAAAAAATCAGTGTGTATATTACCCACTATGAGAACCATCCAGTTGATGATCTCTGAAGTCTTCAGTTTTATATAAAATTTATTTTTTTAAATTTTATTTTAATGGTATATTTTAGATGTACATAGTGATAACATTCATCATAGGGGATTTGAGTTTTAGATAAAATTTAAATATCAACTAATTATCACAGAGTACCATTTTGTGTATAATCTAAATTCTCATCTGTTTAGTATGACTTTAAATAAGTAGTCTGCTTCATAAACAAAAGCCAGAGTAAGCAAGTATTACTGCAAAATAGGAGCTCATCTCACCCCAGAGCATTCAACATCAGGCCACGTTACTGAATTAGTATATCAAACAGCTCCTGTAAAAAATTTCTTGTGTAGTGTGTGACTTACATTACAAATTTGAAACAGTAAAAAAATACAAAGTGTCTGGCACCTATATAGTCAAATAATCTTTCAATCTCATATGCATGTGTTCGCACATGGACACACACACACTCAGACACACACACACAATTTTCAATGTTTCACTCTGGTCGTATGAAGATAAAGATGAAAAGATTTTACTCTTTGGATTTAAATGTAAGTTTTCATCCCATACATTTTTTTTGAATGTAAAAAGAAAGAGAAGAGATAGATACTGTGCAGTGAATCTAAATTTTTTCAGCTTTACATGTAGACATTCATATTGATCGATGTTATAAGTTTGACAGACTGGGTAGGAAATACTTTCCTGTGTACTAAGAAAGTTTCTGTGGACATGGATACAAAGCTACACCAAATAGGTTATAACAGATACACCATTACCATATACACACATACACACACACACACATACACACACACACACACACACACACTAGTATTCATTAATATAAAGAATGTAAAAATGTTCACATGTGGACAAAGCATTTTCTTACTAGAATTTCCGTATTCATTTTTTTATTCAAGGTAAAGAACTTCAATAAAATATAAACTCCACTTTATTACTATTATTTAGTAATATTAGCAGCAACAGCAGTGATAAAAATTGTATTGTGTTTGTAGGTTGATTTGTTTAAAGTAGTTTTCATATATCAAATCATTTAATCTTCACAGTAGTCCTCTGAGATATGTGCTAGTATTCTCAATCCATTTTGCAGTTGAAGAAACTGAGGAATAGAAAGGATTCAGTAATTTGCCTGAGGACATATATGTATGTAGTAAAGAAAGAGGAGGGAATTTTGATCCAGATGATGCTGGCTTCAGATTCTACATCCTTAATCACTATTTTACATAGCCTCTCTTCAAAAAGAAAATTATATTTTAACCTTGCTACGTATATTCTGACACATAGAAATCAGCCATTCCTGAAGGCTGAGTGTACCAAATTTCAAATAAAGATTTGGGGATTTTAAAGCTAGCTGTAGAACTGCCATATGTTTTTGACATTTCCTGATTTTGGGGTCTTCATGAATATGTTTCATTTTCCACATAATTTATCACCTTGGTTGCAGACATAATTCCAATAGCAAGGTAATTAGGACATTTGTTTAACAACAAGCAATAACTTGTGTCATACACACAATCTCTCAAAACATAAAAATTTATTTATTTTTCCTCCTCCCTTCGCAAGGCATCTCAGATACACTTTGCAGTCCATTGAAAAGCAGAGTCAGTCAGTGCTATGCTAGTGCCTTTGTGCAAATTAGAAAAGTGAACCTGTCTTAAGACACTCAGTTTCATCTACTGGAAACTTACTAGAATAAATGTATTATTTTAGAATATGACGCACTGCTACTATCTGACAGAATTTCCTTGTAAACAATACTCAAATCCATGCCATGTAATGCACGAGTGTTCCTCTTCCTTTAGATGTTGTACTATTGTGTGTTGTGCAATCCATGAAGCTGTATTTATGGCCCTAAACCCACATCCATGCAGTGATCATTCTCTGAAGTTAGCAAAAGCACTTTGGCAGCTAGTGTGCAAGGATTTAGTTATCTGAAATTTTAGTTTCTATATTCACAGTAACTCTATATTCTTCTTTTAGTAATCTAAAAGTATTAGCAGTTATGAACGAGACGTTAGGCAAATTCTCAATCACTTCTGTTCAAATCTGTGTTCATTCGGGTCTCAGTAAACATGTACATCTTCCTCTCATTGAGGATAACTTCTTCCAAGGGGTAGGCCACATCAGTGCCCTGGCTGTTCCCATTCACAGGCACTTCCTTTGACATTTTCATTTGTTCAAAGGGCACCCTAATGGGTTATGTTCCAGGGAATGAGGCCGACAAACTCCTTGTTTCTCATGTCATTGGCTCTCTCTTTTCTCTCTGATTCATATTTCACTAGTGTTCTTTACTCCTCAGTGTTCTGGAATAGCAGTTATCAAATAAAAATTGTAAAGTTGTTTCCTATTATAGCTTTGATGCCTCTGAGTGGACTAGGTTGTTTCTAGATGTTTTAGTATTATTTTATGTTTCTTCTGATCATCTATCCCAACAGAAATAGCTGATTAGTTCACAGCCCCAGGTTGCATTCACCTGTGGTGGTCAGGTGGTCTGCCACAGTACCAAGTTTTCTGCTGTTTCTCTAAAATTGCATATGAAACATTTAGAAAATCTCAATTCTCTCTCTCACTCATTTGGTCGTGCTCTCTCTTTCTTTTTCCCTGCCTCCCTCCCTCAGTGAATATAGGCTGGTACCACTGAAAGTGGGCCTCAGCATCCTTATGAGCAGGTTTTGTTATCTACGTTGACACGAGTCAGTAAAGTCCATGTAGCTGAATACTTGTAGGCACATAAACAAGGGTGATGTCATTGAAGTACGGCTGATCATATCCTCCATAACTCGGGAAATCTAACTTGCAAACACATTATGGAGTATCACTATTGGACCAAAGTTACAGGTTTGATTCTTTCTTTTTTTCAATCTAGTATGCTCCTCAAGGCCTCAAAGCCAAAATTACCAATTAAAAAAAGAGTACTATCTCAAAAGGGGTTTTTGTTTTTGTTTTAGTTTTTGTTTTACTTCTCACAGTTCCCTCATCACGAGGTTCTACAGGAACTGATGAAACAGAGGCCTGATTCTCTCAAACTCTGCTGCCTCCTATTTCTTTTCTGGTATCCCAGCTTTGACTTCATAACTCACCAAGGAAGGGTTTTACAGCACTGAAATCATCATTCAGTCTTTCGCAAATCTGAAACCCTAGAACCCTTACGGACAATTTTAATTCTTTAAACCCTTGAAGGCAAAATAGCGAAGTGGAGTATGGGTTTCTTACTCTCCCTTATTATAAGAGTATTTATCCTACCATATTTGTTCTTTGGAATTGGTTCTTGTCAAGGGGTAACTTTGTTTTCATTTTTCTACAAAGCCTTGCAAAATGCAATTATGTAACCTAAATAAACATTGACAAATATTTGACCCTCACATCTTTATCAGCGTAGGGATTTGAGCTGAACTTCTCTAAAAGTTCAATGCTGCAAGGCAGGAATTCTATCCAAGCAGTCTAGAGAGGAATTGTACACACTGCCACCATAGAACAAACACAGCCTTTTCTTAATAAAGCACTCAGACGGTGCAATCACTCAAAACCTTCTGAAGAAATCTCAACGATCCTAAAACGCTATTTTATAATGTCTCAATATGAGATCATTCTACATTTCATTCATAGAAATTAATTTAATTTTGAGGTACCTCTTCAAGCTCTTCTTTGTTAGATATTGGAGACAACTTAAAATAAAATCTCCCTATGCTATTTAAAGGGAGATGTATGATGGCATACGATTCTTTTCTGAATGTAACTTCTCATGAACTACAAATGCAAATTCTCAATAATGCAACATGGAAAAGATACAGTTATCCTCCTTCTGCATACTCTTTATGGTGCCACACAATACTTTAAGGAGACCGATCAAAACAACAATCTCAGGTTAGTGGATTCAGGATAAAATACTACATATACTTCCCTCTTTTGACCACGTCCTTCTTTCACTAAATTTTAGACAATTTAAAACTGGGTTACACTTGGCACAAAATAGCCCACTATCCAACATCAACAACCTCAGATCTTTTCTATCACTTACACGTATATGAACATCATTTAGACTCAGAGTCAAGGAAGGTTTAAGTTTCCTACTTTCCACTGATGGCCTTTACTTGTCAAAGTTTATAATCAAAACAACTGCTAAATGCCTGACATGGATAAGTGGCCCATATGTATTGTAAATGTAGAAAATATAATTTATTTTTCATAAGTCTATGAGGTATGTAAAATTAATACGTATATTTCATAAATGATTCAAGGGAGACAGCAGTTATGTGAAAAATGCTTTCACAGAGAAAGCAGTACATTTTTGTGCTTAGAGACATACACTCAGAGTCTATGAATTAAAACACTGGCACGCTAACGCATTAGTTGGGTTCTATAAGTGAGCTTCCATTTACTACTCCCTCAATATCATTGTGGCTGTTAAACAAACATTTCCTTTGAGTAAAATTAAAATTTCACATTATTAGACTCCCTTATAAACACATAAACACATATACATACGTACATGAATTTCTGTTTCAGTTCATATTCATACCTGAAGCAATAATGATATTTATATGGAGGTAAAAATAGAATATCATTGAAGATGGTTTATGCCAAGTGCTTCTTTTAACTTTTCTAAAAAATATTTCTTTTGGGTATAGCCTTATAAATATCTGTGTGATATATTACCAAAATAAGCATTGTAATATATATATATACATAATTTACCAAGAACATGTATTGGTACATTGTAGATATACATAATGATCACATTCATCATTCATCATAGTTAATTTGTAACTGTACATGATATATCTTGGTTCTCCCACCCCTCCCTTTCATATTTACAATGGTTTTATTTATATTTTCCATTTTCCCCTCTTTTTCTTTTCCTTTCTTTTCCCCTTCTTTTCTTTCCCCCTCCTCCCTTTCTAGTTCTCTTCCCATTTGAGTATTGTCTTTCTTTTTAACATTATCTATTATATCTTCTTGTCCTTATTTACATTTATGGTTTCTCATAGCAGAGAAATAACTCGATATGTACTCATGTGTGTCTGATTTATTTCACTTAAGAGTATGTTCTTAAGGTGCATCCATTTACCTATGAATGTTTCAGGTTTATCCTTTTTATGGCAGAGTAGTACTCCACTGTGTAGAAAAACCACATTTTCTTTAGCCATTCGTTAGTTGCTGGGCATTTTGGGTTGTTACCAAGATTTAGCTATTACAAATTGTGTTGCTATAAACATGGTTGTGCACATATCGCTGCGGTATAATGTTTTTAATTCTTCTGTGAAGATACCAAGCAGAGGAATAGCTGGGTCAAATGGAACCTCTAGTTGTAGTTTTTTGAGGAATCTTCATACTGATTTCCATAGTGGTTGGATCAGCCTACATTCCCACCAACAGTGGAGGAGGGTTCTTTTTTCGCCACAGCCCAGCCAGCATTTGTTATTGGTTGATTTCTTGATAGCAGCTCTTCTTTCTGGCGTGAGATGGGACCTTAGCATTGTTTTTATTTGCATCTCTTGAATGACCACTGATGTTGAACACTTTTTCATGTACTTATTTGCCATTTGTATTTCATCTCTGAAGTGTCTATTCATATCAGATGCTCGTTTTTTTTTTACTGGGTCTTTAAATTTGGAGGGGTCTGATTTTTTTTAATTCTTTATATATTCTAGATGTTAGACCTTTGAGGAAATGTTGGTAAAAATTTCTTCCCACTCTATGGGTTGTCTCCCCACTCTCTTGGTGATTTCTTTTGCTTTGTAAAAGCTTATTAATAGGATGTGATCCCAACTGCTGATTCTTTGTGTTATTTCCCAGCATTGTAATATTCTTATTTGCCTGGTTCAAACAGTTCAGATATAGCTCCTGTACTCTGTGAGTTTGTAAACACAAAGTCAGCATTTTCATTACATATTGTTCAGTCAATATAACTTGACAAATAACTTTTTCAAGTTTTAGCATATTAGCGAAAATTTCTTACTATTTATTGAACAAAAATTTATGTGTGGATTTTATGTGATGCATTTCTGGAAAATATAAATATAGATAAGATATGGATCCTGCCCCTAGTAGTTTATAATCCATTCACATAGATTTAAAGCTAAATGGAAGATACAGCTTTAATTCAAGAAGAGATTGATAACCAAGTGATAACTCTCATAAAAATAGGCACAAATAAATTACTATAAATGGAAAGAGAGAAAAATTATCCCTCATGCAGT
This sequence comes from Hystrix cristata, assembly GCA_004026905.1. Classification (NCBI taxonomy): domain Eukaryota; kingdom Metazoa; phylum Chordata; class Mammalia; order Rodentia; family Hystricidae; genus Hystrix; species Hystrix cristata. Next base: position 75,283 of record PVJO010003726.1, on the reverse strand, counting down.
AGTTAGATAAGGATTACATCATCTGAGAAATAACATGTGTTTTTCTCCCCATATACATTCAACATTTTTATTAAAATTATCTTAAATATTTTCTCCACATCTACATATGAATTTAAATATATTATTTTAAAAAATAATTCAAATTCGTAATCAACATGATTCTCAAGTAGTTCAAAGGACGATTTTCTTTTAGTAAAACATTAAGAAGCATTAAGAAATTCAGGTAAACTTTAAGAAAATTGTATACTTCCTAATAGCATATTTATCTATAGAAACAAAGCTGTCTCTATATTACATTCTCTTATTTTTCTTCAAGAGTAAACATACTGCGATTCTTATATCATTCCTGGACATTTTCTTGAAAACAAAGATATGAGCTATGATTTGTATATGATCTTAATTCACAGACATTCAAAGAGTTCTGACTATATATCAGACATTTTCCTAAATAATGAAAATAGAATGATGAACAGAAGAAGTATTTATGAACTCATAGGTCTTTCATGGTAGTGGGGCAACAGACAGTATATAAACAAACATAAATAAATAATATCTGTATTGGAATATGTTAAGGACTAGTAAAAAGAAAATGGCACAGGATGCTAGTTTATAGAGACTATTTGGGGAAGACATCTATGAGGAGGTGACTAAACATTCCTAGTAATGGGAACAGGTCGTGAAGAAAAATTCAGGTGGAGATATTCTTAGATTCGTTGAAAAACATCACAGAAGCCTGTAACCTTGGAATGGACCATGCAGATTAGAAAGACAAAGGAAATAACATAGAAAGGTAGAATACTCAAGATATTATAGTACTGGGAATATCAGAATGAAATGGAGAGCTATTGTAACGTCTTAACAGGAAAAGTAATATAATCTCACTTAATATTTTAAATGACCACTGCCTGTTGTTGAGATCACAGAATGCCGATGAATGAAGGTGGGAGCAGGGAATCTTATAGCTGAAAGAAAAATTATTTCAAAATGGATTGTAGACTTATATGTAAAAGTTAAATCAACAAAACTTTCAGAGGGAAGATTATCCGGTCTATGAGATTTTATTTTAAGCTAAGATTTCTTAGGTGTAATACTCAAAGTATGGCTCATGAAAGAAAAAAGATTAATTGGACCTCACCAAAGTTCAAAACTTGTACATCAAAGGAGATCATTAAGAAAATGAAAATACAAACAACAAACTAGGAGACAATATTTGCAAACATATATCAAACATAAGATCTGTGTCCAGAATTTTTATAACACATTCTAATTCTTAAAAAAAAAAAAAACCAAATTAGAAAAGAGACAAAATACATGTACAAACATTTCACCAAAGAAATATGTACGAATGGCTAATAAGCACCTGAAAAGACATTCAACATTATTAGTCATTAGAGACATGCTAATTAAAACAATAATAAGATACTAATTCATCGACACACTAGAATGGCTATTATAGCTAAGAAAGGATGTAAAGAAATTGTGACTCTCATACATTATTGTTGAAAATTTAAAAGGTGCAGCTACTTTGGTGTACAGTTTTTGAGTTTCTCAGAAAGTTAAACATGAAACTACCAATGGCCCAGTGATTGTACTCTTGGGTACCTGTCTATACAAGAAAAAAAATAATATATATTTACATAAAAAGACATGTGTGTAAAAGTTCATAGCAGAATTATTCATACTAGCCCCAAATTAGAAACAAACTAAAAGTTCATCAATTTATAAATGGATAGACAAAATGTAGTATATGGATAAAATGGCACATTGTACATCAATAGGCATAAACTATCAGTACATGTAATATCATGGAAGACCCTAAAAATTAATGTACTAACAGTAAAAGAACTGAGTGAAGAGAAAACCTAGAAAAAATGGGGACAAGTTGCAAACTATTTGTTTGAAAAAGATTCAACATAAAAATATATAAGGAACTTTAAAAAAGCTCAATAACAAACCCCCCCCCAAATTCCAGTTAAAAATGAGCAAAGATATACATAGGCACTTCTCTAAGAACAAAGTCACATAATTAAAACATTTATGAAAAATTCTCAAATTCTTTAGCCATCAGAAAAATGCAAATCAAAAGAGCAATGAACTATCATCTCAACCTACTTAGAACGACTGTTATCAAAAATACAAAAAGTAACAAATGCTGGCAAGGCCGTGAGCAAAAAGCAACCCTTTTATATTCCTTGTGGAGAATGTAAATTACTACAGACACAATGAGGAACACTATGGAGGTTCTCCAATAAAGTAAAAATCGAGCTACCATAAGATCCATCTCTCTCACTGCTGAGTGTATATTCAAAGGATACGATATTGGCATATCGATGAGCTAGCTGCGTGCTCATGTTTATTGGCGGGTTATTCACAATAGAAAAGATATGAAATCAATGTAGATGCCCATAAATGGATGAATTCATAAAGAAAATGTCAAATATACATGCAGAAGTAAATATTCTTCAGTCACAAAACATTATGTTCTATCAATTGCAGCAAAGTGGATAGAACCAGAATATGCTAAGGGAAACAAATCTAAAACAGAAAGATAAATATTGTATGTTCAGTCTCAAATGCAAATGCAAAAAAGTCAATCTGAATGTAGAGCGTGATTACTGGAGGTGAAGAAGGGTGTGAGGGAGAGAGCAGTTAGAGGGAGGTTGGGCAACAGGAACCACAACACAGTTAAATAGAAAGAATGAATTTTCATGTTCTCCAGTGCACTGAGGTAAATACAGTTCATGATAACCTACTATATATTTAGTAAATAACTAGAAGAGAGGTGCTCAAAGACTCCAAAATTAATTATGAGATAAAATATTAATTATCTTGACTTTAATAGTACATATTGTATATATGTATTGAAATACCACACTGTATTTCATAAACATGTACAATTATTGTATGTTAATTGAAAAAAATTTTAAATAAGGAAATGGAAATTTATACCCCTGATTTGATCATCTTACATTATATACATGTATTATCACACAGTACTCCATATATTTGGGGTTTTTTTCTTTTTTTTTTAATTTTTACCAAGAATATGTATTGGTACATTATATACATAATGTTCATAATCAACATGGTTATTTTGTACCTGTACATGATGTATCTTGGTTTTCCCGCCTCATCCCCTCCCCTCACTTCCATTCACCCACCCCTCTCTATTTGCAACAAGTTTATTTACATTTTTCCATTTTTTTCCCTTTCATCTTACTTTCCTTTTAACCTTCTTTCTTTATCCCCCTTTTCCCTATCTAGTTCTCCTCTCTTTTGAATACTATCCCTTTTTTTAAACATAATATCTATTATACCCCTTTGTCTTTATTTATACTTATGGTTTCTCATATCAGAGAAACAATTCGATGTGTACTGAGAAGTGTCTGATTTGTTTCACTTAATAGTATGTTCTCAAGGAACATCCGTTTACATACAAATGACTCTAGTTTATCCTTTTTTATGGAGGTGTAGTACTCCATTGTGTAGAAAAACCACATCTTCTTTAGCCATTCATTAGTTGTTGGGCATTTAGGTTGTTTCCAAGACTTAGCTATTACAAATTGTGCTGCTATAAACATGGTTGTGCATATATCACTGTGATATCATGATTTTAATTCTTCTGGGAAGATACCAAGCAGAGGAATAGCTGGGTCAAATGGAACCTCTAGTTGTAGTTTTCTGAGGAATCTCCACACTGATTTCCACAGTGGTTGGAGTACTCCATATATTTGTACACCTAAAATAATAATTAATGTAAAAGAAAAAATATATTTGATAAGTGAATGATAGCAAACATGAGAGGATGTGAGGGTGATCTAGTTGCGACCTCTGTCACCCCACTGATCGCCAGGGTTGATTCGGCTGATCTGGCTGGCTAAGCGGGTATCCCCTTCTGCCCTTAGCACTCCATATAGGTCCCTCCTGAAGCTGCATGCTCAGTTGAAGAGGATGGCCACCTCAGATAGAGGAGGAGCGAGGATCGCTCCCTAAGTCAAGGGTACAGGAGTAGCTGTGCTCCCCTGCTAAAATGTCCAAACAAGCTCTCAAGAAAGTAGACATTTTTATTCCATTCATGTTAAATGCCCAGAAATAGAAAATAGACTACTTGTTGCTGGGGTTTAGAGCAGGAACAAGAATTATTATGAAGGAGAAAAATTCTCTCCTTACAAAGAAGAAACAAGCAGATAGTAGCACAAAACCGTCTTTTCAATGAACTAAGCAAAACCAGCAGTATAAATGAAACAAATTACCATGTGTATTAAAATAGTTTTTAAGTAACAGAATAGATAATTTGGGGAATTATTTGATTTTATCCTGACTTCCTATTTGTCTACTTTTTAATTACATACATAATATATGATAAAATCTTATTTTACTTATTTTCTGATAAATAAAATTTAATTTTATTCAATTTTATAATATATGGTAAAATAATATTTTATTATAAATTATATATACACACATTTTGAGTTTCTATACCTATTTTCTTTGGCATTTTCATCATGAGTGGATGTTGGATTTTGTCAAAGGCTTTTTCTACATTTTTTGGCTTTGTTGGTCTCTTTGTTTCTGTCTATGATATTCTTTAGTATATTTTGAAGTGTTGGTTTGGTGTTCAAGAATCTCTTAAGATGTTCTCTGTCATGGAAGGACCTTATTTCCTCATCAATTTTAAAAAATAGCTTTGCAGGATATATCAGTCTGAGTTGGAAGTTATTTTATTTTACTGTTTGAAAAAATTCACTCCAAGCTCTTCTAGCTTTTAACATTTGTGTTGAGCAGTCTGTTGTGATCCTAATGGGTTTACCTTCATAAGTCTTTTTGTTTGTTTGTTTTGGGGCATCTAGAATCTTGACTATTATGTGTTGTGGGGAGATTCTTTGTTTGTTGTATTTATTTGGTGTTCCATAAACCTTGCTTTCCTGTATGTTGAATTCTTTCCCCATACTTAGAAATTTTTCTACTATGACTTCTCTAAGCAGATATTTTATGCCATATGTACTGTGTTCTAATTTCTCTCTAAATCCAGTAGCCTTTGTTTAGTCTTCTTAATGTCATCTAGTGAATGTTAAATGAATTTTTCTTGCTCTCATCTTGCGTAAGGTTTCTTTGAGTAAATCATCATTTATTTCTAGTCTGTCCTTGATTTCTGAAACCATATCTTCACAATTGCTCTTTTCTGCTGTTCATCAGTTCGATAGATTTTTTTTTTTTAAATCTCCAGAATTTTTTTTGGTACATCATTGTGCAGTCTATTTCTTTGGTGAATTTGTCATTTATGTTTTGAACCATTTTGGTCAGCTCTTCTATTTTTTGTTTCTCCCTTAATCACATTGGTCAATTTGTAGAATAGTTCTATTATGTTTTGGATTATGTCCTCTGAACTCACTGAGGTTCTTTGCTTCCTCTTTAATCATTTTGTAGGGCTCAGCTGTCTGGTGTTAACTTTCCTCCCTATCCCCATCTCTGTCTTGGGAGAGTTGTGAATCTTTGAAGGCATTTTCTTGCCTCATTTCTTCATGTACCCTTTCTTTCTTTCTTTCATGTTAAGGGTAAGGTCAAATAGATTGAAGAAAGTTTCTTTTTTATATGAGAGTCTCTTTAGTTACAGTCTGTTTTCTACAGAGGTTTTCTTGGCTTCATTTGTCAAGAGGTATTCTTTACTACTTCAATCTCTTCAATCTATTGGTTAGATCCTGTCACCGTGTTGTAAGTAGAGAATTTCTTTTTATAAATTCATTTTATTGGCACACTTTTGACATACATAATGATCACATTTATCATGGGGAATTTGTACCTGTACATAATATATATTCATTCTTCTTTTCTTCCCCATTCCTCTCCCCTCCTTTCAAACCCTCTTTCCCTCCTCATTTACAAAAATTTTGCTTCCCTTTTTTTTTCTTCTATTATGTTTTTTCTTTTCCCTGTCCTTCCCTTCCCTCTACCCCTCCCTCATTCCCCTTCCCATTTGAACATTTTCTGCCTACTTCTCAATATCTATCTTCTATTTTGGTCTTTATTTACCCTTTTGGTTTCTTACATGAGAGATACAATGCAATATTTAAACATGTGTGTCCAATTTATTTCACTTAAAATTATGTTCTCAAAGTGCAACCATGTACCTAAAAAGAGTCTCAAGTTTATACTCTTTTATGGCAGTGTAATACTCTATTGTATATAAAAAACTACATTTTCTCTATCCATTCATCTGCTGATGGGCATTTGAACTCTTTCCAAGATTTATCTATTACAAACTGTGCTGCTATAAACATTGGTGTGCACATATCACTGTGGTACCATGCTTTTAACTCTTTCAGGAAGATACCAAGAAGGGGAATAGCTGCATCAAATGGAAACTCTAGTTTGAGTTTCTTGAGGAATCTCCATGCTGATTTCCATATTGGTTGTAACAATTTATACTCCAATCAACGGTGGAGAAGGCTTTGTTTTTCTTCACAGCCTCGCTAGCATTTGTTATTGGCTGACTTTTTGATGAATGCTATAGTGGTTACTTTTCTCGAACCAATGGTTGTAAGAGAACAGATTTAATACAGGACATTTATAAGTTACAATATTCACCAGTAAGCCAAATGAAGAAAGAGTGCCGAATGTCCGTCTATGCACTGGAGACCAGAAAGATCCAATCAAGGGCTGGGAGCCCACAGCACTGTCCCATGCATGTCTGTGTCCGCAGATGATGGCTGAAGAAATCTTTACTGGAACCAGGATATGATGCTCACAGCAGAGATGAAAACCAGAGCTCCCCTGAAGCAACTGCAGCCATCCTTGTCGACGGCAAGGCCCCAAGCTCCTTCTGTCATGAGAAGAGCTGAGTGCCCTTCAGGAGAACCAGCCACAACAGAGCTTCTCCTGGTAACAGCCCACCACTCTCGTCTGCTCCCATTCTCCTTTATGTTGTGTTGACAACAATCCTCAAGTGGACCTCTATGCCAGAACCACACCAACTCAGTCCAGCTGGGCATTCTGGCTCAAGCTGACCATAATAAGTCCACCACAAATGCCATTCTTTTTGCCGTGAGGTGGAATCTCAGTGTTGTTTTAATTTGCATTTATCAAATGACCAGTGATGTTGAACATTTTTGCATATATTTATTTGCTATTTGTGATTCTTCATCTGAAAAATGTCTTTTCATTTCTGATGCCCATTTTTTGATGGTGTCTTTAAATTTTGGGGGTCTGATTATTTTGAGTTCCTTATACATTCTAGGTACCAGTCCTTTATCTGAGGAATAGCTGGCAAAATCTTTTTCTCATTCTGTGGGATGTCTCTTCACTGTGTTGGTGGGTTCTTTTGATGTGCACAAGTTTTCTAATATATTGTGATTCCAGTTGTTGATTCTTTGTAATATTTCCTTTGCAATTGGGGTTTTGTTCATAAGGTCTTTGCCTATACCCATGTCTTCATGAGTTTTACCTATTCTATCTTCCATAAAATTGTTTCTGTTTTAATATTTAGATCTTTGATCCATTCAAATTTTAGTTTAGTGCACTGTAATAGATATGGATCTCGGTTTAATCTTTGGCATGTAGAATGCCACTTTTCCCAGCAGCATGTATTAAAGAGCCTATCTTTCTTCTAGGAATAGTGTTTGGCCCCTTTTTCTAAGATAAGGTAGCTGAGTATGTTTGGAGTTGTTTCTGCATCTTCTATTGTGTTCCATTGTTCCTCATGTCTGTTTTTTGGCAAGTACCATGCTGTTTAATCAAGTAGCTTTGTAGTATAATTTCAAGTCACAGACTTTGATGCCTCCTGTCTTGCCTTTGTTGCCCAGAATTGCTTTTGCTATTTTAGGTGTCTTCTGGTTCCAAATGAATTTTAGGATTGTTTTCTCTAATTCTGTGAGGTATGCTATCAGTATTTTGATTGGGATTGCATTCAATTTGCATAACAATTTTGGGAATATAGCCATTTTCACTATATTTGTTCTTCCTACCCAAGAACAAAGAACATCTTTCCATTCTCTGATATCCTCTTTGATCTCCTTTTTCAGAGTACTGTAGTTTTCAATATAAGGTCATTTGCTTCCTTTGTTAGATTGATTCCTAAGTCAGTCTGTCTGTCTGTCTTTTTGTCTTTCTTTCTTTCTTTCTTTCTTTCTTTCTTTCTTTCTTTCTTTCTTTCAGATGCTATTGTGAAAGGTATGGTTTCCCTAATTTCTGTCTCAGTGAGTTTGTTATTTGTGTACAGGAATGCTATTGATTTTTCAGTGTTGACTTTGTACCCAGCTATGCTGCTGAATTTGGTTATTAAATATAGAAGTCTTTTGGTGGAGTTTGGGGGTCTTCTATGTAGAGTATCACGTCATCTGCAAATAATGATAATTAAAATTCTTTCTTTCCTCCATACTCCTTTTATTTCTTTCTCTAGTCCAGTTGCTCTGGCTAATACTTCCAGAACTATATTGTACAGGAATGGTGATAGTGGGCATTCTTGTCTTATTCCTGATTTTAGAGTGAAAGCCTTCAGATTTTGCCCATTTATTATGATGTTGGCTGTTGGTTTGTCATGCAGGGCTTTTATCACATTGAGATAAAGACTTCTATTCCAGTTTTCTGTAAGGTTTTATCATGAATCAGTGTTGGACTTTGTCAAATGCTTTTCTCTGCCTATGGAGAGATGACATGGTTGTTGTCCTTGGTTCTATTAACGTGGTGTATCAAAGTTATTGATTTTTGTATATTGAACCACCCCTGCATCTCTGTGGTGAATCCTACTTGGTCATGGTGTATATATCTTCTTGATGATTAGCTGCATTCTGTTTGCCAGTATCTTATGGAGAATTTTTGCATCTATGTTCATTAAGGAAATTGGCCTTTATTTCCCTTTTTGGTGGATCCTTCTCTGGTTTTCGTATCATGCTAATGCTCGCTTCCAGGAATTAATTTAGGAGTGTTTGTTCTCTTTCAATTTTATTAAAGATTTAGATCTTCTCTAAATTTCTTGTGGAATTCAGCAGTGAATCCATCAAGACCTGGGATTTTCTTTATTCGTAGTTTTTAATTACTTCCTCAATTTCATTAACTGATATTGCATTATTTAGAACCTTTATATCTGCTTGATTTAGCTTTGGTAATTTATATGTATCTAGGAATCTGTCCATTTCTTCTGCATTTCATCTCGTTAAGAGTACAGGTTCTTGAAATAGGTATTGATGATCTTCTGGATTTCTGAGGATTCATTGTGATTTTGTCTTTTTCATTCCTAATTACATGAATTTGAGTCTTTTCTTTCCTTTTTTTAAAATAAGTTTGGGTAAGGGTTTGTCTATTTTATTTGATCTTTTAAAGAACCAACTCTCTGATTCACTGATTCTTCTCATTGTTTTCTTAGTCTTGATTGCATTAATTTCTGCTCTGATCTTTATAATTTCCTCCTTCATATAAGCTTTGGGTTTAACCTACTCTTATTTTTCTAGAAGTTTGAGGTTCAACATTAGGTTATTTGAGGTTGCTCTGATTTTCTTATGGGGGAATTCACTGCTATAAATTTCCCTCAGATGACGACTTTCATTGTGTCCCATAAGTTCTGGTATGTCATATTGGCATTATCATTTAATTATAAAATCGTTTTTTCTTTAATTTCATCTGTGACTCATTGGTTGTTCAGGAGGGTGTTATTTAAATTCCATGTGTTTATGCAGTTTGAGTGGTCTCGTGCCTTTGGTTTCCAATTTCATTGGACTATGATCTGATAATATGCATGGGTTGATTTCAATTCCTTTGCATTTTTAAAGCATGTTCTATGAAATAGTATGTAGTCTACTTTGGAGAAAGTCCTATGTGCAGCTGAGAGGAATGTGCATTCTGTTGTTGTGGGATGGAATACTAAATCCATTTATTGAAAGGTTTGGTTCAGTTCTGATATTTCTTTTTTGATTTTTATCAGTTCACCTATTTGTGACAGTGGGGTATTGAGGTCTCCCATTACAATTGTATTAGTGCTTATCTGATTTCTCATATACATTCATGTTTGTTTTATGTATTGGGTGTACTGGTATTTGCCACAAATATATTTATGATTGTTATCTCTTCCTCTTGGATTGCTCCCTTAATGAGTACATGGTGACGTTCTTTGTGTCTTCTGATCACTCTTGACTTGAAATACACTTTGTCTGCAAATATAATACCTACCCCTGCTTTTTTCTGGATTCCTGTTGCATGGAATATTGTTCTCCATCCTTTGACTTTCGGTCTATGAATTTCTTTTTGAGTTGGATGTGTTTCTTATGTGTTGCATATTGTTGGATCCTGTTTCTTAATCCATTCTGCCAGTCTGTTTCTTGCTGAATTTAGACCATTTACATGCATCATTATATCTGATGTGTATAGACTTATCCTTGTCATATTATTTTCTTTTTGTTGGTTCTTTCTTTCCTCTCTGTTTAATTGCTTGATTTTCCTGATGGATGCATTCTACTGGGATTCATGGAATTATTGTCTTCACTGTATTTTTCTAGAATATCCTTCAGAATTTTGGGGGGTGCTGGTTCTCGTGGTCATGAATTCTTCAGTTGTTCTTTATCATGGAAGTATCTTATTTCTCCATCAATTTTGAAGTACAATTTTGCAGGGTACATCAATCTGGGTTGGAGGTTGTTTTCTTCTAAGGTTTGAAATATTTCATTCCAAGCCCTCCTTGATTTAAGGGTTTGAGTTGAGATGTCTGCTCTGATTCTGATGGGCTTTCCTTTAGAGGTCATTTGTTTCTTTTCTTTAATAGTTTTTAATAGTCTGTTCTTGTGTTTAATTTCTGGAATCTTGACTATCATATATCTTGGTGTAGTTTTTTCTGATCATGGCTAATTGGAGTTCTGTATGCTTCACAAATCTGTATGTAAAATTCTTTTTTCCATGCTTGAGAAGTTTTCTGCTATTACTTCTGTTGACATATTTTTAAATGTCTTTTGTGCTTTCTTTTTATTTTTCATAGATTCCAATTAATCTTATGTTACTCTTCTTTGAATTTTCTAGGAGCTATTAGATCAATTCTTGTTGTCCTTTCCTATTTTTAAGAAGTCTTTCATTTGATGATCATCAACTGCAACCTGTCTTCTAGATCTTCTGTCCTCACATTAGTTGATTCTGCTGCATATATTTTTAATAGAACTTTTAATCTCCTGGCTATCTGTTTGAACAGGTTTCATGGAATCCAATTCTTTCCTGTGTTGGAGATTCAGGGTTTCCATCACTTTCCTAATCTCCTCTATTTTTTTTTAATCTGTATCTACTCTAGATTCACTAACCATGTCCTTAATTATGGTCATCACCTCTTTAGTTACCTGTGAAATAATTTCTGATTTGTTTTTTTCCTAGAGAGTCACTAATCTGCTTTATTTATTCTCCTACCATTTCAGAAAGTTCAGCTGGATGGATTTTGATTTCTTCCACCTCAGTGCCCTCTGGATTCTCCTTGGGTGAGCTGGAGGTCTGGGGTGGCATCTTGTTTCCATATCTTCTCATCTACTTTTTTAAAATATGTTTTCTGTGTCCATGCTTATAAATTGCTTATGATAGGTAGCTTTATTACTAGTATTAAGATCGCCTTAGGAAATGACTTTCAGAGATGTCGTCTAGGTGTGGTTGGCTTTTGGCTTTTGAATCTATACAAAGTTCCCACCTTTTCAATTTATTAAGAATGAGAGGTTGCTGCCTATTTGGCCTAGCACCCAGTTCTTTGGTACTGGACTAAGGTATTATTTATGACCCCCAGAAAATTTTGGTATTGGCCTACAAGGAAGAAAAACTGACCATATCAACTATGTCAGCTTGGCTAAAGTGGTACAATTGATAATAACAATACTATCAAGAACAGTCTGGAAAATGACAAACTGTTGTAACTGTTAATTTCCCACATTTAATCATAGGTACAATATTTATAGTTGCATAATAAAATGTAAAAGAAATTTAAAAATTATATACAGTAAATATTCCCTCAATAGAGTGATTTTACCCTTGGAGGATAAAATTTAAAATAGATAAGAGGGCAAAAATAGAGAAATAGAAGAGAAGGAGATTAGAAGCAAGGCTGAAGGACAAAGGAAAATTATCCAAGCTTTTAGGAAATTGGTGAAGAAGACAGGAGGGAAAGAAAAAAAGAACTAAAACAAACAAACAACAAAAACTAAAGACAGTGCTCATACTCATGAAGAAACAAAAACAATGAATAAAAAAGCAAAGAAAAGGAATTTCTCTGTTATTTCAAACCCGCGGTTCTCTTCTAGGGTCTACAGTTTTGTGGTTGTGTCCAGTAAGGTTGTGTCTCCACTCTCACTGGTAGACAAGGGAGGCATACAGAGCCCAGAAATGTGCTGGATGATCCCAGCAAGCCTATAGTAGGAATAGGGTGGGATACTGAATAATGCTGGCAAGTCTGCAGGTGGAATAGGGCAGGGTCCTGATTCTGGTGCTTTCACCTCCACAGATGTTCAGGCTGATCTTGGCCTCTGGTTGTGGGGTTGCGGCCTGTTTTGTTCAGCCTATAACGCTCTGGGTGTCTCTTGCTGGCCTGACCCTGGATGTCTCCCTTCGTTGCCTCTCACCCATGCACTAGGAGCCCTAAAATGAAGCCAACCCACAGCTGCTGCCCCGAATCTTGGGTTCAGTTGGCTTCTCCCTAAAATGGTATCTGGCAAAGCACCCTCTCCAGGGGTCACGGCAGATGCTTAGACTGCAATCACTCACCAGCTGTTGTAGCTCACTGTATCCACTGCTCCATTCCACTGTTGTGTCTCTCCCTGGAGGCCTCTGGAGTCACCCACCCTCACTGTGTCTCTGTAGATTTGAGCTGCCCCTCTCACCCTGTGAGCTAGGAGTCAGAGAGAAAGTGCAGTTTGCCACCTCCTTTTTCTGCACTGAGGTCTGTTTCTTCACTTTCCCTATGAGCTCCCATTCTCCCTTCAGCTCCCTTCTGGGTCCTGGGAATCCACATCTCTCCTTTTCTTCCCCAATTATTATATTCCAGTGTTTGGACTCCAAACCTCAGAGAGGCTGACTTGCTACTTTTTAGCACTCTGCCATCTTCCAGGAAGATAGAGAATTTCTACTGGTTATCACCGTGTCAAGAGAGCCAACCACACATCAATCATAAATATCAAAATTTGTTTTGATAAATTTACCCTTTCATCAGTACATATTGCAGAATATATTATACTGCTGTTTGTGGTTTGACTGAGATGTGGAGGATGGGGAGAGAGGGAAAGGAATGAGAAAAGTAAGGGGAGAAGTCAGTGGAAAGAAAGGGAAGTAAGAGAAATGTCAAAAGATAAAAAATAGACAAAAAGTCAGACTGCACTAGAGTTATTTTTATAGCTGGGGTAAAGGGATAGCGTTGAGGGATTTTGAGAGAGTATTTGTGTAGGAAGAAGGTTTGCAGATTGGTAGAAGTGTATTTAGAGATAGTGGGTGGCTGTGAGATTGTTGGAACTTGTTAGTATATTTGCAGTCAGTTTTGTTCGGATCCTCTGTGCCCAATTTTGTTAAGCATCACCCTGGCACTGGCTAATACTTAATTCTTTTTTGCACATATTCAGGTACCTGCTATACGTATGTTGTATTAAAGGCGGAAAGGAGGAGTGGGGAGGCAAGGAGGTGAGCTAATGAGGAAGAGAGGAGAGTCAGAAATAGAAAGGTAAATAATCAAATAATTAAAGAGAAGAAAGACTAAAAGAGGGACCAAGTCAAAGTGGAAAAACAATTTGAAATTTAATGTATAACAATCAAACAATACCAATAAAGAAACACGGACCAGAAGAAAAGGAAAAAACTAGGAAAGAAGAAATGAAAACAGAAAGCAGAAAAAAAAAAAAAAACAGGACGGATACAATAACTACAACAATCAAAATAAAAATACAAATAAAATTTAAAATCTTCACACAGTTGTTATAGCATTAACCCAAAGCACCCACACAACTCTCTGGCATCACAGTCTGATTTTGAACTCTCAAAGCAGTTTCCTCCTGTGGGACAGACAATTGCCTGACTATAGCCTTGAATACTGTTGCCGCCTCCAAACATGTGTGTTGCTTGGAAGGTGTGTTCCAGGCACGGCCCACCGCAGATCTCTTTGGATTCAATCGTCTTAATCAATTTCAGGGGGTAAATATTGTGGACATTTTTGTGTCTTCCCTCCAATAGGCTTTCCTTTCCAAATATATGGCTAAAAAGCCTCTGGCTCAGGTGCCTTTCAACATCTCTGCCCACATGTCTATCTGTCTCAGCCCCGCCCTTAGAACCTACCGCCATCTCTAGGTTGAGCTGAAGTCCCTCCTTTGCTGGTGTGGGGCAGTGGACAGGGCCTCATGTCATCTCAAGCCTGTCCAGCTTTTGGAGAAAGAGTTGAAAAGTACTCAATCTGTTACGACTCTGCCAAGTCACTCTGACCTGGAAGCCTGTGATTCTTCTCTCACAGATATTTCACCCCCACCCCTGACTCTGTTCCACATATTTTCCCAAGAACCGATTTTATCTTCCCTCTACATGCCCCTACTAAGAGATGCTGGGGCCTTCCTGGGGGACCCTGCCAGCAGTCATGTCTAGGACACTGAATGTGCCATGAACAGCACTCCTATTTTTTGTGGGAAGAATGAGAGACTTTTCTTTTTTTTCCCTGTGTTGGGCAAGCCTTCTTTCTTTCCACAGTCCCAGCATTCACCAGCATTGGAGCCCCAGTGTTTACCTGTCTAAGGTGCATCTCTCTACTCCCCAGTGCTGGAGAGCTACTGTTTAAAAGATATGGGTGTGTCCTGCTGCTTGCACGTGCTGTAGCAACACTGTTCACTATAGATGAGTGTGCAGGTATGTGGCATCTCATTCAGCTCCACTTTGGGACTCACTGAATCTCCCTGTGTTGGTTATGCCTTACTTCATCATGCCCAGTGGGGAAGATAGAGTTTATTCCACCAGCCAGGCCATCACTGAAGGACTGGCTCCCCTCTCAGTTTGACCCTCTCCCACGATGACATGTATGCCAGGTCTGGGGTGGAGGATGGGGTACCATGATCCAGGCGTGGTCCAGTTTCATCTCACATTCCCTGTAAACACTGCATTTTAGTCCAGCTGGATTGTCTTTTCATTTATTCTCCTGAATCAGACTTTATCTTTTGACCGAGCTTCAGGGAATCTGCTTTTCTCCATTCTTAATTTGGACATACTCACCTTTGCTGTCACCCCCTAGGTGTCCATCTTCTCTTCCTAGACATTTGATTCAACATTATTTCTGTGTATTTGTTAAGGTATTTCAGATAAGGTTTACATTTTGATCTACAGGCTGAGTGAAACAGACGTGGGTGGATCTCATTCGCTACTTGAGAACTGAGTAGAATAAAAGATTGAATAAGAAAGATCGCTCTTCTCTCTCTCTCTTTCTCTCTCTCTCTCTCTCTCTGATTGGTCTCAAGCTAAATTACCAGTTTTCATCTGTCTTTAGACTCGAACTCAGATGGAAATATATACCATTGTTTTTCTGATTCATAGACCCTCAGACCCAGACTAAAACTGCACTACTGACTATCTTGATCATAGATAGATGTATACCAGCATTTTGAACATAATAGTTAATTCCAAAGGAAAGCAAGAAATGGTTTCATGAATCAAGGAGAGGCGGAGGTCTGAACCAGATGTGGGAATGAAGATATGGATGTAGGTCACGAATGATGAATAGTCTTTGTTGACTGAGACAAAAAGAACTTGTGGAAGACTAAAGTGAAACTAACTATCTATTAAAGTACAGGGGATGCATATCAAGTTCATTTCAGGGCACACAGAGCTCTATTGGTTATTGGTGCAGACTCCAAAATTGGCAGTTTTAGGGTCAGAATGGAACTATATTAAATTATTTTTTGAGATTTAATTTTTTTAAATTTTTTACCAAGAACATGCATTAGTACATTGTATACATAATGATCCTGTTTATCATGGTTATTTTGTACCTAGACATGATGTATCTTGGTTCCCCCCCTTCCCCACCCTTCCCTTCCGTTCCCCTCTTTCCTTATTTACAGCAAGTTTATTTACATTTTTCCATTTTTTCCCTTTCTTTCCCTTTTCCCTTCCCTCTTTTCCCCTTCTAGCTCTCCTCTCTTTTGAATATTATCTTTCTTTTACGTAGTATCAATTATGCCTCTTTGTCTTTATGTACACTTATGGTTTCTCATATCAGAGAAGCAATTCGATGTGTACTCATGCATGACTGATTTATTTCACTTAAGAGTATGTTCTCGAGGTGCATCCATTTACCCACAAATGACTCTAGTTTATCCTTTTTTATGGTGGAGTAGTACTCCATTGTATAGGAAAACCACATCTTCTTTAGCCATTCCTTAGTTGTTGGCCATTTGGGTTGTTTCCAAGACTTAGCTATTACAAATTGTGTTGCTATGAACACGGTTGTACATATATATCTCTATGGTATGAGGTTTTCAATTCTTCTGGGAAGATACCAAGCAGGGGAATACATGGGTCAAATGGAACCTCTAGATTTAGTTTTTTGAGGAGTCTCCATACTGATTTCCATAGTAGTTGGACTAGTCTACATTCCCATGTACTATTCAATATACTTCTAGAAACATTAGCCAGAGCAATTAGTCAAGAGAAAGAAATAAAAGGAATAAAGATAGGAAAGGAAGAAGTTAAACTATCACTATTCACAGGTGACATGATACTCTACATAGAAGACCCCAAAAATTCCACCAAAAGGCTCCTAGATTTAATAACTAAATTCAGTTGTGTAGCTGGATACAAAGTTAACACCCTGAAGTCAATAGCATTCCTATATACAAATAACAAACTCACTGAGAAAGAAATAACAGAAGATATTCCTTTCACAATTGCATCCAAAAAAATGAAATACTTAGGAATCTATCTAACAAAGCAAATAAAAGATCTTTACATTGAAAACTACAGTACTCTAAAAAAGGAAATTGAAAGGGATATGAGAAAATGGAAAGATATACCATGTTCTTGGGTAGGAAGAACCAACATAGTGAAAACGGCCATACTTCCTAAATATTTTTTGTATTAAATTCTTAATGTCTTAGCATATGCTTCACCTTCAAATTAGCTAGGATGGACATTATTAAAATGAGCCTGAAAATAAGGATTTTTGCTATTTATGTATCTATAAAAAGATAGGTCTTCATTTTAAATTCCCCCTAGACTGAGAAGACACAAAATGATGATACAGTTACACACACTTAGAGACTATAAAAATTCCATTTCAAAGTAAAGTGGCAAAGAGAAATTATTTAAAGCGCTCATGTAAATATATTTGAGAAATATGCAAGAATAAGATTATGAAACATCAACATCTTAATATAGGCTAATCTTCTCCATAGTGTATATATTCTATCATTCTGAAATACGGAAGTGATCTCAATTTAATATAATGGTAAAACGAGATATTCAAAGGCAAATATGAATGCATAATACAAATTCCTTATTAGAGATATTTTTCACTTTAATATGTTTTAAATTAGTAATAAAACATACACGTACTTATAGTTAACAAACAGTAAATCGAATTTTTGGAATTTTCAGCTTTGTCAATAAGAGAAGCTCCCAGAAATCTCAATTGAATGAGCTATTAAAAAGAAAATATAGTCTTACCCCGGAAAGAATGGCCATCATCAAGAAATCAAATAACAAATGCTAACAAGGCTGCAGATAAAAGGAACACTTGTACACTATCGATGGGAATGTAAACTAATACAATCACTATGAAAAACAGCATGGAAATTCCTCACCAATCTAAAATTAGAAATTCCATTTGACCTAGCTGTTCTCTTTCCAGGTGTCTTCCAGAAAGAGTTAAAGACATCGTATTACAGTGATACATGCATATTCACATTTATAGCAGCACAATTCGTAATAGCTAAATCTTGGGAGCAGTCTATATATCTACGAGCAGATGAATGGGTAAAGAGAATGTGGTGTTTACACTCAATAGACTACTACTCTGTCATAAAGATAAACTTGAGTCATTTGTAGGAAAATGGATGCATCTTGAGACCATAAGTTTAAGTGAAATCAATCAGACACACAAGTTAAACAGCACAAGGTTTCTCTCGCATGAGAAACCCAAATTAGAAATAAAGAGAAACATTATAGATAATAGGAAATAGATCTACAGATATTTCTCAATGGCAAGGGGATCAAGAAATGAAAGGAGGGGTCAGAAAAGAGGATGAAAAGGAATTAAGATATGTTACGTACACGTACCGACAGCACACAATAAAAGTAAACATTATGTACTGAAAACACACAATAAATTTGTTTTTTAAATAGAATTTTAGAATTAGTATGTGTAGTTTGCTTTTTGCTATAAATCATCACAAAATCAAAGATAACAAGATAAAGAGCTCTGCGTTCCAAAGCAAATTATGATTAGAGTGATGAAAATACATCTATGAACAAATGTTTGGACAGCCATTGAAATGAATGGTGAGGACAATGACTTTTTAAATTAACATTGACCCGAGCTTCTTCTGAAGCTAGGATTCCCCTGACTATTGCAAAGTATGTTAGGCACATTCTTCCTCCTCAAACATTCCTCTATACTGAGTCTACAAAGTGTCTTCTATGACATAAAAAGCTCAGACAGGCTCATATATATTATAACCAGCTTGTGAATAACTTCATAAATGTTATCAGTGACTCCTATTTAGCTCTAAATGGTCTAAACAACAGTAAGGCCATCGCTGAAGCCATATGTGCTGCAGAGCAAATCTGTTGAGAGGCTCTGTGTAGAGAACTGATGATAGCCAGCCTCCCAAACAGCTGCCATTTGCTTGGAGAACATAAGCTGAGTGGGCAGAAGAACCCTCTTAAGGAGTTACTGAAGCACAACATTCAGATTAGGTGGCATAACCGTGGACTCCTGGGATCCACAGTGGCAGAGCAGAGAGCTCTTTTCTATCTTAGCTGTCAGGCAGACAGCAAGCAGAATCAGTAGGGTGGCAGACCACGGCTTCAGTTACCAGCAGAAGGCTACATATCATTAAGACCTCACAATATAAAATCACTGTACTGAAACACGCAGTTCTGTAGGCAGGCGTGTCCCTTCCTGGACACCCGAATCAAGGCATCTGGCAATCATTGTATTCACCTGATATACACTTCCTATTAGAAAACATGATTCAAGAATTTAGCCAACAAAAATGACATTGTAAAATTACTAATTAATTTTCCAGGCTCTAGATATGAGAAAAAGCTTTGACATATTCACTATACCCTAACTCCAAAATTATTTCTCCTGCTATAAAAAATGTCATTATCAAAAGCAAAGCTACGATTTATATTAGAAAGAAAATGTCAGAATCCTGTCACGTTCATTTACTACCTCTATGAATTTGGATGAGTGTCTCACTGTCCCTCAGTTTCCTCCTTTTTAAAATGAGGATATTACTGGTTAATTTTCATTTGTATTATTTTGAATATTAACAATGTTTTGAATATGCTCAGGATATGGTGGGCATTAAATAAATGAAATTTGCAATACTTAGTACTCATTTTAGAAAAAAAATCCTTCATATTTGTAATGCATTTTCTCTCTGTTAAAAAATGCTTTTACATGCACTCCCATGACCTAGGTAGAATATTCTTACTCTCAGCCGAGAAACCTAGGTTTCAGTGGTAGTTGCTCATTCAGGCTTGTAAGTGATAGAGACTACACTGAAAATCAGGTGTCTTGACTTCCACTTGTAAACATTTACAAAACATGAGTTTAAAATATATAAACTTTTACATAAATGATTTGTTGATTTTTTAAAGGTGCAAAATACAGAAAAATAAGGAGTGAAAACATAAGAATTCCTCATGGACTCATCACATAGATTTTGTTTCTAAACACCTCTCTGTCTCTCTCTCCCTACTGATCTTTTCCCCTCCTTCCTCTTCCTCTACCCATTCCTCTCTCCAACTCCTGTGAAATTTTGCAATTAGGATATAAAAGACATCAAACATTTTCCATAGAGGAAAAGGGGTCCCACTGCCTCTTTTTCCCAATTCTATTTTCCTCTACACATAGAGGTAACTATGGCAAGTGTGTTTATTCCACTCTGTGTTTTATGTATTTGCATATTTTTAGAATTGGTGTGTCCCAAATAATCACGAGTCATTTATAAAAATGGTATAAATGTTCTAGAATTTGCATTCTTTCTCAAAAGTATATTTTCAAGATCTATTCATGATGGTATACACTAAGTTTAATCATTCTAAATTCTGAGTATTTTCTGCTATTAGAGCTTAAGTGTTAATAGATTCTTAACCTTCTTTTCAATCAATATAAATGTCCCAATTAATTATTTAGAATTTGTTAGATATTTTTCTTCTGAGTTCATGCATACTTATGTAATATGTGCTTTGATGCTAGACTATTGTCTATTGGCTGCTGATTTCTTTTCCAGTGGCTACATAGAGAAGAGTGTTGCACAAATAATTTATAGTCCTACCTATTTGTCCTCAATGGATTATATTCTAAGACATTTTTTCTTGAACTACCAAATAGATTGACACATTTCACATTTTATTTTAATACTATTTTATGTTATAGTTTTCAAAGTTTTTAGGTTTGTACAAAATTTACAACTGCTACATACATGATTTTTTCACTCATGTTATTAGTTTTATGGATTCTTGTCATGTGAAATTCTATTTTAGCTAATATTACATATTGCTTCATCATTGTCTTTTAGTTTTTCAAGTACATATTGCCTTCCATCACTGATCATGAAAATTTTATCTGTCGATTAGCTTTGGTTGATTTTTTTTTTTTTTTTTTTTTTTTTTTTTTTTTTTTTTTTTTTTTTTTTTTTTTTTTTTTTTTTTTTTTTTTTTTTTTTTTTTTTTTTTTTTTTTTTTTTTTTTTTTTTTTTTGTGGTGCCGGGGATCGAACTCAGGCCCTTGTGCTTACAAGGCAAGCACTCTAATCACTGAGCTAAATCCCCAGCCCCTGGTTGATTTTTCTTGTAAGCCATGCATATCTAATTTTCAAGATTCTAGTTTTTTCCTTAATGACTTCTGATAAATGACTTTAGCCCACTTACATTTATTATATTAATATATGTATATATTTCCATTATGATTTTAATTTTTATGTTTTATTTAGTGTATTTCTTTCTGTATTTTATTAGTCTAGTTCAATGGAGAATCTTAACATAAAATAAATATCCACTTTTAATCGTATATTTAACACAAATTTAGAGTTGACTTATATTTTATTCTTCATTCTTTACAAGACAAAATGTTACTTGAATATCTTTTACCAATCTTCGATCTATTTATTTTCTAGTTTTTTCATTAAAGTTTGCTCTTAAATAATCCCAAACACTATTATAATCATTTTAAAGCTCATGACATGTTTAGTTTTAACTAATTTCCCCTTCGCCACTGCTTCTTTCACGTAACTCCTTCCTTCTGAATTTATTTTTCTTCTTGTGGAAGTATGTTTATTAGTGGCTATTTTAAGGAGAACCGTGAAAATAAACTCTATCCTTTACTGATTATTTGCCTTCATATCTTATTTTTGCTTAATTTTCCTAATGTCTCAAATACACATCAGTTTTTGAAATAGCTACTGCTAAGTTTCAGAATAAAGAACTATATTATTTTTGAAATACAAAATATAAATATATTTTTGTAAAAAAGGTTTTCATAAGAAAATAAGGCATATATACTTTTGAGAGACAAATAAATCCCAGTGTTATATTAGCCTCAAATCTTATTTTGTATTTAAGTGGCTAGTGAAATTGTGTAAAAGTTGTTACAAAAAGCTAATAAAATTGCTTTTTATTTTATGCCTTGGAGCTAATTTTCAAAATTTGTAATAAAACACTGCAATGGATCTGTATAGGCAAATTGTTTTTGTAGGTCTGAGAAATTTAAAGGTTATGCTCAGTGTTCATCATAAAACTTTTGTCATATTAATTTACAAAGAAAACTGACATTTGTTCATTGTGGATTAACACTGTTTTTTCATGTGGAAATTATTAAATCACAGGTATATTATTATTTATATTCCTAGTCATAGAAATGTATATTACAGTCTCTAAATGTTATTACGGCATTAGATATATCTCAAGCTCATAAAAGAACATTTTGCAGCAGAAATAATATGCTTTCTTTTAAAGGTATACATTATTCAATTGTTTTAAAATGTTCTATAAGGGTTATATGGTCAAACACACATAGAAGGTGTAAACTTAGGTCCTTTATACTATAAAGTGCAGAACACACGGTGCAGAACAAATCTTGCAGTACTTTATTAATGAGTTAGATGCTGCTGTTTCTGTGAACCATGCATCATTGAACCCCTCTCCAGCTAACTGCATTTCTCCTCTCTGACAACAGATTTGAATACTACATGGAGTATTTTATATCCATCTTAATCTCAAAGAATGTATAGAGCACTGAATATGTGGGCAACTGTCAGTTTGCAGTATGTGGAGTACAAATTTCACAATAAAATAGAAAAGTTAACAAATGACTGGAAAAGTACTCATTTTACATTTTAGCTTTAAGTAGAGCAGAAACAGCTGAAGTTACATCAGGGTAATACTGCCAGTTCCCCCTTCCACATGTGTCTATTCTTATTATCAGGTACTAGGGGAAGTCATGAAGAAAGATCACCAGAATTCCTGGGGGCTGCAATCCTTAAAAAGATGAGACTGACTCAAATGTCCATCTGTCTATACAACCTGCAGAACTGCAGAACTTTCCTCTCCTACAATTCACTATCTGTTTCTTAATACCATTTAAAAATTGCTCTTCTTCCAAATTAAGTAGTACAATTAGATTTGTTAAGAGTGCTCAGTTTTCACCATAGGGAACAATTCGAATTTCTCTTGAAACATGACCACACATGCCTTCCCTTAGATAGATGTCTCTGTGTCCGTACAGCACAAAATTTTTCATATAACCAAATCAAACAATTAAATGGAGAGTTATTTATTTACTTATTTATTCATTTAAAGAATGATGAGTTAATGAATGTCTTAGTCTTTCAACTATTTGGCCTCTTATAGGAAAATCTATGCCATATATCTTTAGAAAAGAGTTTAGTAGAGAAGTACATCTAGAGAGTTTTACTGATATATTCCAACATATTGTAGCATGCTGATACCAAATGAAGATTTGGTAGCTTCAGATATGTACAAAACTCTCTCAAGCCTCTTTCAAGTTTACTTCACAGTGCTCAATTTGCCATAAGAGACACTCAGCTCTCTCCATTATGTGCACATATATTTATGTGTATTACGTAGACAGCATATTTTATCCCAACAATTCAGAGATCTACAAATTACAACCCATTCCTCTACCACCTGCATCTGCAAACAAAGTTTTGTTGGAATATAGTCACATCCACTCTCTTACATATTGTCTGTGGCTGCTCTCCCATTATGACAGCAGAGTTAAATCATTGTAATAGGCCATATGGCTGGTGAAGTCCAAAATTTTAACTATTTGCCCCTTTAAGAACAAGTTTACCAACCCTCACACTAATTGTTTTACTTACAAAGAATACAAGGAACCTATTTGCATAATCAATAAAGTGTCATATTCCTTGATCCTGTAACTACCGATAATATCCAGTTCTGGGTATTTTAGGGGACATAGTATAATAAACTGAGGTCAAAACTCTCTTTTCCCCTATAAGCATTCTTTGTAGAGTGAACACATAAATGGTTTAGTTAATGAGAATGCAAGGGAGCAGCCATCAAGAGGGAACCTGACTTGACCTTTTCATTCAATGAAGTTCCAGTTAGTATCTATACTGAGAGATAGATTCTGAATATGCAAAGGCACATACAGCAGCTCATTGAGCCTAATGAAGCCTTATTTATTGATTAGGTTGGGTACAGCTGACATTCAGGAACCACTGATGAGCTCAGAAATGAGTCGTCTAAATGCCCAGATTAGGGTGAGAGTTCAGATGACACTGGCATTGATTTTTTTTAGTAACCATTTGCATCATAATGAAGATATTTGCAAAGTCTAAATAAAGAGGACCTATAAATGATTTAACTGCGCAATGGTCTCTTGAAATAATTTATAATCTACGATGGTCTTTCATTATTTGTGATAAATCAAATACTTTTGCTTCCTATATGTTTGGAATTACTTTATTTAAATGAGACATCGTGGCAATAAAGAACCATGACCATTAACCATAAGTGTAAATAAGGACAAAGGGGTAGAATAGTTATTGTATTCAAAAGAGAGAACTAGATAGGGAAAAAGGGGATAAACAAGAAGGTTAAAAGAAAAGTAGGATGAAAGGGGAAAAAATGGTAAAGTGTAGCTACACTTGTTGCAAATAGGGAGGAGTGAGTGAATGGAAGGGAGGGGAGGGGAAGGGGGGGAAGAGGGGGAAAACCAAGATGTATCATGTACAGGTACAAAATAACCATGTTGATTATGATCATTATGTATACAATGTACCAATACATGTTCTTGGTAAAAAATAATAAAAAAATTTAAAAAAAAAGAAGGAGTCAAGCAGATTATCAAATTTTAACATAAAAAAGATATGAGAGGCAAGAGTCACCTCTAGTGTTCAATGTATGTAACTTGACATTGACAAACTATGAATGGGTTCTAGTTTCTTTAGGCACAATGTCATGCAGCATAATAGTCTAGTTTGTTCTAATCAAAAATTTAATCTGTTACATCTAAGTGACAAGAAAATGTAAGATTAGAATCAGCCAAAGACACTAATTTGGCACCAAAGTAGAATGAGAATTAAGTGTACTATATAAGGAGCAAGCCTATTGAATTGGAAGATGTTTCAGCATTCTGCTTGGCTATACTATTTCCAAGTCCAGATGAGTAACTTTCAATTCTGTTTTCATTTTACAAACCCCTGGAATTCTTTTACGATAATGCCAATTATTAGGACCCACTCCAGACCGATTATGTCAGAATTACTAGTGCTACAGCTTAAGAATGGTTACATCTTCAAAGTTCCCAAGGTGATTACAATGTTTATTTTAGGTACCTTAGTATAAAAATTCAGAAAATTGGTTGAGATTACATATTTAGTTATGGAAATTGAAAACTTTGGAAAATAAGAAATTAGTATTCTGCCAAACTATATATCAGTATTCATTTTATTTGTAGATATTCTAATGGACAGACTGAGGCTTTTAAAAATTGTGCTATATACATATATATGTATATACCTTCTAATTTTTACCTATAAGGTCAAAATAATTCTAGACAATGTATTCAAATTCCAAAAAAATGATATTCTGTAACACATTGGTATGTACTCCTAAAAATTTTGTGATCAAGAGAGACAAAGTAAAGTGGATCAACTATTCTAGATTAAAACATACTAAAGACATCTGATAACTAAATACAATGATTGGATTTACAAGAGAAATAGTATTCTACAAGAAGCTTTTGGAACAATAGTGAAATACCAATATAGAGATTAGATTAGCTAATAATATTTTTTAAATTATAGTTTGACATTAGTATTTTCACTAAGTATGAGGAAACTCTTAGGAAATAAACATGTAACAAAAGGACAGAAATATAGATAAGCAGGTATATATCAATATTTTAATATGATAGAATAAATATGGCAAAATGCTAACAATTGATGAATCTTGCTGAAAGGTATAAAGACATTCTTTGTTCTCTCTTTGTGACTTTTATATAATTTTTAAATCATTTAGAAATAGAAGTATAAAAATGGTTATTAAGGTGTGTTCAGGGCTGGGGATTTAGCTCAGTAGTTAGAGTGCTTGCCTAGCAAGTACAAGACCCCGAGTTCTATCCCTGGCACCAAAAAAAAAAAAAAAAAAGGTGTGTTCATGACAGGTGTTGGTCTAGGTGAAAAAGAAAATAATACAGCTAAAAATCATGGTTCTTATATTCTAATGAATAAAGCTAGGGAACAATAAATGACTTTTGATAGTGATACTATGAAAGAAATCTGAGGTAGCAGTACAGTGGTGTGATAGAAGTGGGCTGGAAGATGTTGTTTATACTTGTCAATAAGAGCAGGCCTAGCAGAAGAGATGATATTTAGGAGAGCTGACCACTGAGAGATCTCAGGAAAGGAGAGACAGACAAAAGGCTTTGAGCTTGGTATATTAGTCAAATTCAACTTGGTTTTCTGTTGATATAACAAAAAGCCTGAAGCAGGGTACTTATAAAAAGAGAGGTTAATTAATTTCACAGTTTGGGAGGTCGAAAGAGCATGGTGCTGGCTTCTGCTTGGCTCTGGTTAGGATTTTATGGTGGATGACATCACCGTAGTTGGAGCACATGTGAAAAAGGAGAAGTAACATAGTGAAACAGAAGGTCAGAGACCAGAGAAAGGCCAGTCTCTCTCTCTTATAAAAACCACTCTTGCCAGAACTAATCGAGGTCCAGAACCTACTACACCAATCCTTTCCAAGCCTAGGACCTCTAATGACCTAAGAAATCATGACCTTGTGGTAAGCCCCATCTCTTAAAGGTTCCATCATCTTATAATACAAAAACTTTGGAGACCAAGCTTCCAACTCTTAGGTATCAAACTTTATCCAAACCATAGCAGTTGGGCAACATTTTCTAAGACCAAGAGACAAAAGAAGGCTGATGTAAATAGAGCTTAATAAACTACTTGGGAAACATAAAAGATTCAGTTTAAAATTTAGGTCAATCTGTTTATCTATACTATTCTGGGTAAGCCATTTCCTTTACTAAGAACCACAGGCTAAGAAATTTTTTGATCTCAGAGAGTTACAGGTGAAAATGCTGCCATGAAGAGCGATCCTTATGTGAGTATAACAACCAAAGCTAGAATAGACTATATAGTTGAGATTAAATGGGTGTTTATTAAACTGGAAGGTAAATGTGGCTTGGCCTCCCTCTTCTGGAAAACAGGTTACAAACTGAATTGTTTCCTGTGAGTTAAAACTTCCTATTCCACATATAAATTAAGTAAAATAATATGTTGGGTTTGGGTTTTATTTTTTTTTT